>APFE030894590.1:203401-261058 GCA_000404065.3 Pinus taeda
TGTTGTATAACTTTGATATCTGCTTATTGGCTTTAATTTCAGAGATAGTTTATGATTTGATTTCCAAGTGATTTAGATTTGTAATTGTTAAATTCAATTTGCAGTTAGATAAGTGATTCTTATAAGGGATTCAATTGTCATTAGTTTGCAACGTTACTTATCTTATTTATTGCTTGGATTAGTTTGTAGTTGAAATTGCTTTGAATGTTTATGATCTGAGGATTGGAAAGGATTCTATTGAGCAAGATTCTTGTAACGGAATGATAGGATTTTTAACCAGTCGTTAATGCTCTGTTTTTTTACCTAGGCAATCAGAATTTTATTAGATTTGTTTTCATCTATATTGATGCTTAAGTGATTGAAAAGACAAGGAAGGACCTCTTGCAAGAGAGCATTGTTAATTTCATTTCACTAGGCCATCATTAGAACCTCAAATACTTCTAGATCTATATACATGAGATGAGTGCCTCTAAGTGTACTTTCCCGGGTTGATAAAAGAATTAAGAGTTTAAATTATCTTAATAAGTAAAGACTAAACATTTTCGTGCCGTTTCCAGGGAGGTGCAACTAGAAAGATTAAAATCTATAAAAACACTTAAAATCAACAAAACAACAAAAACATAGATTTAAATTTAAATTTTAGTCATTTTTATATATGTATTTAGGGATGAGCAAGGAAGATTAGCAAAAACCCCCCAACCAACAACTAACCCACCATTAGGAGAAAAACCATTAGAAAGGATTGAGTACACAACACCAAGTGGAAAAGTTACTATGGAAAAGCTTGAGGAAAAACAAAGATCAGGCCAAAGACTTACTCTCTTTGAAAGACAAATCCTACTAGCTCATGAGGCAAATAAAATATATATACCTAAGACTTATATAGTAGGGAAATTAAAAGAGAGTAGTACAAAAATCCAATAACCTATCTTTGAACAAATTTTCCCTCAAGAACTAAAACAAGAAGAAGAGATAGAAATCTTAGACAAATCACAAATTACAATGGCTGAAGATGGAGGATCCAGAGGACCTACTCCTGAACAACTAAGAGAGTATGAGAGACAAATGGAAGAAATGAGAAGAAAAAGGGAGAATGAAGAAAAACAAGGAAATGATAATCTGTTTGGAGGAAATCCAAATCCACGAAAAATAGAGAAATCCACATTTAAATTTCCAATTCAAGATAGAGGAGAGTATATGGATGAGGAAATTAAAATGATAAATATACTGCCATTTGTATTACCAAACTTTTATGGTATGGCATCCGAAGACTCGGACACATTTTTGTTCGAATTTGACATAGTATGCCGAACCTATGGATATACCGATGGTGCACATAGACTTCGACTTTTTCCTGCTGCCTTAAAAATAGCAACACTTAGGTGGTTCATGGGATTAGGTGAACATTCAGTCACTAATTGGGATGACATGAGAAGGATCTTTTTGAAGTAGTATCAACCTTATTGTCGATCAAAAGATGACAACTTTAGAATGAATCAACAAGAAGACAAGACCTTAGAGGAATACTTGGAAAGATTCTCATATAATCTACAAAAATCAAAACATAGAACCATGTCTGTTGATCTTATTCGAACATCTTTCTTAAAGGCATCCGGGATGAGTATCTAGATGACCTCAATCTCATGGGTAAAGGGGACATTTCTAACTTACCTTTTGAAGATATTGCTAACTTGTGTTAAAATTACTCTAGAAGTAGGGCAAGAAATGGAAAAAGAGCTATGACATCTAAGATCACTAAATTTGCTACAGGAAATATTACTAGAGTTGAACTAGGCAATCTATTTGAAGATTTCAAAATAGACCTTCTAAGTACTTTGGGGAAGCAAATAGACACTTTGAAAACAAAGAAAAGACAAGATGAACAAGAACAAGAGTTATCTATATTTCGTCCCAAATGTAGACGAAAACATGCTTTGAAAGAATGTCCTTTAGATAATGTGCAGACTTGTGGGTTTTGTACAGAAAATCATGACACTAAGGATTGCACAAAGATGAAAATTTTGCAGAATTATATTTTGGAAGCCAATGCAGAAATGGAGAAAATGTATTTCATGGGAGCTAGAAGGCCATGGCAGCCAAGGCCTCCAGGTATGTATCAAACTCCAAATTCAGCAAGTTATAACATGCCTATTCAAAATTCTTGGAATGTTCCTATGCCTTGGCAAAATTGGTTTAATCAACAACAGCAAATTTACCCACAACAAGGATGGAAAGGATATTCTTTTCCTCAGCAATTTACTCAACAACAACCTCAGCAATATCAGCAACCATTTGCTCAGCCATATCCCCAACACTATCAGTCATAATATTCTCAGCCATATCCACAATAATACCCTTAACAACCAGTAGCTTATCAATATCAGAATCCTCAACAAACTTTACCTTCTCCTCCACAAATAAATTCACCATAGCTACAACTACCATCCAACCAACTTCCTATACCCACACAACTACCGGCTCAACCCATATCTTACCCAAACAACCGAATAGATAGACCAACTTACAGCGTAGATGAAGGACCATTGTACCCAACTCTGCCATTGCAAAACACTGAACTAAGGTCAGGTCAAACTTTGAAAAAAGAACCTCCACCTGTTCAAACGCAGCCACAAAAAGAGAGTCAGAATGATGAACAAGAAAAACAACCACGCAGAAAACAAAATGACCCAACACAAAACAATCTAGAACAGGGTCGACAAATCAAAACACTACAATCACCTCCATTTCCAAAACGATTACTTCAACCAAAATTAAATGCACCATTGCCACAATTTGATGTTCTTGATTAATTGAGAAATGTGTATGTCAAAATTCCATTACTCCAGGCAATCAAGGATATTCTGATTTATACCAAAGCCATTAAAGAAATCTATCTCAAAAAGCCTGAAAGAAAAGATTTGATCCACAAACAATACATGTCATTTGCAATTTAGCTGGCTTGATGTCGAATGTCATTTCCATGGAAAAATATATTGACCTAGGCATACCTAGAGTCATAGCGATTATCAACAAATTTTCAATTCCAAACACTATGATTGATTTAGGAGCTGCAATAAATGTTATGACATTAGACACAATGAAAACTTTGCAGCGAACAAATTTACAGTCAACCCAAATTGTTTTGGAATTAGCAGATCACTCTAAAGTCATTCTTGAGGGGGTACTGGAAGATATAATTGTTTCATTGGACTCTTGGGAGTATCCAGTTGATTTCTTAGTACTCTAGCCACAGCAATTATCAACAAATTTTCAATTCCAAACACTATGATTGATTTAGGAGCTGCAATAAATGTTATGACATTGGACACAATGAAAACTTTGCAGCGAACAAATTTACAGTCAACCCCAATTGTTTTGGAATTAGCAGATCACTCTAAAGTCATTCTTGAGGGGGTACTAGAAGATATAATTGTTTCATTGGACTCTTGGGAGTATCCAGTTGATTTCTTAGTACTCTAGCCAAAATCAAACTTAGGAGGACATCCACTCCTACTAGGCAGACCATGGTTGGCAACTACTGATGCATTCATTGGATGTAGATCTGGTAACATCATCATTTCTAGAGGCACGAAGAGAAAACAACTTACCTTGTACCCACCAGCACAAGCCCCAATAGTAACACAAAACTTATGACTTGATGACAAGTACAATGATTAGGAAGAAATATACTTTGTTTTAAGCATCAATCAAATGTATGATATCGAGGAAAAAAACAATGAAGATTTAGTGGAAATGTTTATCTCCCAACCTGATGTTTCAGAAGAATTGAGAAATGAACAATACATTGTTGCAGATCACATGTTGGCATAAATCTTTCAGGAAACTTGTATTATGTACTCTCTGAAAGCAATATTTGAGGAAATCTTTCCAATCGACTCCATTACAAACACACAAAGAAAGACTATAGAAATCAACCCAGGAAAAACATTGAACATTGGGGCCTTTCTAGAAACATCTCAGGAATGGAAATTGCTCGATATGCGCACCAAATACCAAAAGGCATTCACTTGGGACTACACTAACATGTAGGGAATTCACCCAGAAACTTGCACTCACCATATCTATACAGACACTAGTATTCAACCAGTGAGGCATCCACAAAGACAGATGAACACCATGCTCAAAGAGATTGTAAGAGATGAATTAAAGAAGTTACTAAAAGTAAAGTTCATTTACCCCATTTCTGACAGCCAATGGGTATCTCCATTAGTAATAGTTCCCAAGAAAAATGGTAAGTGGCAAGTTTGTGTTGACTATCGAGAATTGAATAAGGCCACCCTTAAAGACTATTTTCCACTGCCATTTATTGACCAAGTTTTTGATACATTAGCTAGAAAAATGTCATTTTCCTTTCTCGATGGTTTTAGTGGCTACAACCAGATTAGCATAGCATCAAGAGACCAAGACAAAACGACATTTACCTGTCCCTGGGGCACTTATGCATACAACGTACTACCATTTGGCTTGTGCAATGATCCAACAACATTTCAAAGAGCAGTATTAACAATTTTTGCTGATCTGGTCCACGAATGTGTTGAGGTATATATGGATGATTTTTCAGTATATGGTGATTCCTTTGACAATTCTTTGCAAAATCTTTAGAAAGTTTTACAACGATGTATAGAAACCAACTTGTCTTTAAGCAATGAAAAATGTTATATGATGATGAATGAGGGAATAGTATTAGGACATCATATTTCTCCTGAGGGAATCAAGGTAGACCGAAACAAAATACAAATTATTGTCGAATTGCCAATTCCAACAAATCAAAAACATGTAAGAAGCTTTCTTGGTTATGCAAGTTATTATAGGAGATTTATTAAAAACTTTAGTAGGATAGCTTTTCCTTTTTTTAAACTTCTTGCAAAAGATGTAACCTTCAATTGGAATGAGGCTTGTCAAAATGCTTTTGAGAAACTCAAAGAGAAACTAAGCACTGCTCCAGTTTTAAGGGGACCCAATTGGACTTTACCTTTTCACATCTCAACTAACGCACCCAATACAGCAGTAGGGGATTCATTAGGGAAAAAATAAGATGCTTTAACTTATGCCATTTAATTTATCAGTAAAAATTTGACTCCTGCTAAACTCAACTACATAGTAACAGAAAAGGAAATTCTTGCAATTATACATGCGGTGAACAAATTTCATCATTACATAACTGTGTATGAAGTCCTCGTTCACACTGACCACTCCACCATTAGATACATAATGAACAATCCTATTACTAATGGAAGGATCACCAGATGGTTACTCTTACTACAGGAATTTAATCTCACCATATTAGACAGACCAGAGAAAGAGAACCAGGTAACAGATTACTTTTCTAGACTACAAAATTCTGGTGAAGCTATCCAAGTTGAAGATTCATTTCCTGATGAACACTTGTTTGCAATATCAATGTTAACACCATGGCATGCTGATTTAGCTACTTACTTGTCCATAGGAAAAGTACCTCTATCTTTCAGTTCAAAGGAGAAGAAAAGGCTGATCAAACAAAAAGCAATGTATTCATGGGTTAATGGTGATTTGTTTTACATTGGTTATGATATGATCATTAGAAGATGCATTATAGAGGATGAAATTATTGATATACTAACATCATGACATGATCAACCTTGTGGTGTCCATTTTGTAGCTAAGAGGACAACACACAAAATTCTTAGCCTTGGCTACTATTGGCCATTAATTTTCAAGGATTCAAAGAAGTATGTAATAAGTTGTGACAGTTGCCAACGCATGGGCAGAATAACCACCTTCGATGAGATGCCACTACAGCCACAAGCAAATCTAGAGCCATTTGAAAAATAGGCTCTCGACTTTGTTGGACCCATCAATCCACCATCCAAAGGTAAGAAGTACATTCTTGTATGTACCGATTATGTGACTAAATGGGCTGAAGAAAAGGAACTTGCAAGGACGACTGAACAAACAGTAGTCAATTTCATTTTTTAAGAAATATTTGTTAGATATGGAGTACCCAGAGAGATAGCAACTGACCAAGGGACTCAATTCACATCAAGACTAGTTCAAGGAATTATTGATAAGTACAAAATTAAGCACAGACGAAGTAAACCCTACCATCCGTAGGCCAATGGCCAAGTGGAATCTACAAACAAGGCACTATAAGGGATTATGACAAAAACAGTGGCAACCAACAGGAAAGATTGGGCAGATAAGCTCAATGAAGCACTCTGGGCATATAGGATTACCTGGAAAAACACAACAGGGTTTACACCCTATCAGCTAGTGTATGGAAAAGAAGTCATGCTTCCAATAGAATTTCAAATATATATATATATAAACTGGTTGTAGACTTAGAAATAGATCTCTTTGAAGCCCAACAAGGAGGAATCATGCAATTGAACCAGCTGGACGAGATGAGACAGCAGGCAATGCAAAGGACAACAATGATACAACAACAAAGGAGACAGTGGCATGATAAGTTAATTAAGAAGAAATAATTTCAAGTTGGTGACTAGGCATTACTCTTCAACTCAAAATTAAAAGATTACAAAGCTAAATTTAAAACCCACTGGATGGGCCCTTGTGAAATCATTGAAGTCTTTGTGAATGGATCAATCAAACTCACTTCAATTGACTAGGAAGGATAGACATATCTAGTGAATGGACACGGGCTAAAGATCTATCATAAGCCTGTTAGCAGAGAAGACTTCAAGAAGATAGTATCACAGCAAAAGGAGGTACAGATAGTACAACAGTCAGCTGTAATATCTAAGCCTTAACCAGTTTTTGTTTTCTACATTAAAATTAAAAACAAAAAAAACAATAAAAAAAACTAAAAAACATAATAATGTTTAGATATGAAAACCAGATATGGCATAATCTAAACACGAATTCTTATGAGAAAACCAAGAAATTGGCTTGTAAGAATTCCTTTTTTTTCTTTAGTTTGAATTGAAAAATAAAAGGATTCTGAAAGAAACATGACTTGAGGACAAGTCAAATCATCAGTTGGGGAGAAGAAAATCTGAACTTGTTCATGCTTTTCCATCTCCCTAAGTTCATCTCCAGTAGAGGAAGAGATTTGTCTTTACATTTTCTAAGGATTCACAACAAGAAATGATTGTTGTTCAAGTTTTTTTAAAGGATTTGATCAAACTTTAAACATATCTTAGAAAGGGACTTGTTATCTACAAATTTTCACTTTTCAGAAAGGGACCTGTTATCTACAAATTCTCATTTTCAGAGAAGGGACCTGTTCTATGCACATTATCAGAATGGGACCTGTATGAAGGAAGGTTTCATTTGCAAAGAAGAAGACTACACCCAAACAGAAGAAGATTGCAAAGAAGCAAACTAGACTGCACCTAAGGAAAAGAGACTACACCTAAGAAAGAAATGGACACCATTACATTCTGCTATGCCTGAACATATCAAGCAACAAAATCTAGCTTCCAAACACAGAAATATCAGAGGGCTGTAAGAATTTTCATTTTAATACTTTTAATTTCTTTTATTAATTCCAAGTTCTAATTAGTGGTTTATGATGTTAATTGATTTTAGTTTCTAATATCTATCCTATCCTATATCATACATACCCATTTTATATCCTGTAGGAGTCATTCCTACTCTTAAAAATTAGATTTTCTGTCCTATACATACATTTCTAATCACATTAGTCCTATTTTCTATATTGTACATACATTTGTAATCTAACATTCAACCTATAGTCATAAGTACCAACATACCTACTAAAACTAAGCATGCATACTTAGAACCAATTAAGTCGACAGATTAGAAGCCATCAATTACAAGCTACAGATGTGAATTTTGAAAGATGGGATAAGGACATGAGGATGAAGGATTTATAAATTTTTATGGTTTTCAACCTATTTTTTTTTTTAAATTTAGAACGTAAACGATATTTGATAAAACAAAGGGTATGTAATCATAATGAGGATTAACGGTTAGTTCAGAGATATCATAATGAGTCGATGCTCTCACGATCTGAAGATGACATAATGAACTGTAGCCTCATGATTTTAGCAAAGGGCTTGCACCATACCCAATTTCATCATTCCATGACTATTGCCAAGACTGCTCAAGATGTCATTAAAAATTTTGTGTAAGGAATTGAAGGATTATCATTGAAGTATCTGCTACGTGAAGGGACTGAGGGTTCATTGCCTAATCAAGTAATGAATGGAGGCAGTAATGTTCATTGGGAATGAAATTGATGTGTTAAAAATAGGGAAGTAAACATTGTATTTCTCACAGAGTATAGGTAGAAGTCCGAACCTATAAAGAACGCTGCAAATTTCTCCTAGTAACTAGTAAGAGTTGTTTGAAATTCTAAGGATTAGAGAGAAATCATCACTAAAATACGTAGGGGTATAGCATTACGAGTATGTTGACAATAACAATGTCAACATACAAGTAATAGGGCGACACAGGGGAGATTCTGTAGAACCAGTTGAAGGGAATTTCAATCTAATTGACAACGTCCTCCACTAAAACAGAGACACGCATAACACTCAGGCTCAGGTAGTTTTCTTATCGAAACTATGGTGATTTTTTTTTTTTTTTACAACATAAGGAAAATGCAGTAAATTTTTACAAGCTATGGTAAATTTTTGTTTACAACTGCAAATTCTTCTTACAGCACAGGGTAACTAGAGGTAATTTTTTTTCTCATGGCAAACTGAATAGAGTCACAACAATTTGACCCTTCCAAATACCATAAGGACTGCATAGACATTTTTAGGGCAAAACAATGGCTGAAATTCTTAGAGAAATTCAATGGGCACAATGAGCTAACAACAAGGGAGTTTTCCTCCTCATTCACTGGAGAGAGAGGGCCATTGTAGGAAACTTGTCTTTTAGGGTCTTAGAAGACACAATTGCTGAAGCAATAGGTATAAGCCTAGAAGGAGAGAAGTATTTTAAAACCAAGCAGCTCAAAGAGAAAACATGGACACATTTCATATCGAGGACAAGGGTATCATCAGTTGACTAGAAATCAGGGATTCCTAGGAGTTGGCTCATTCATCCATGGGATGAAATAGTTTATGTCATTCAAAATTTATAACCTGTGAGGGAAGATACAACATTGTATTTCTTTATCATATCAAATTGTTAATGCATCTAAGAGGACACTGCATTATAAGCTTTCCTTATTTTCTTTTGCAAAGCTTGACTAAGATGTCTAAGACCATATAAAAACAAAGGAAAAACCAGGATAGGAGCCTATACCATTTTGGTTTGGTAAAACTCTTGATTGAATTTGAACTGCAAAAGATAAGTGTGACATGGAAGAAATTCTTGGTGACTAATGAGTTTATGGCAGATGAGGAGCAAGCAAAGCAACAGAATCCACAGGAAGAACAACAAAATTTAAAGGAAGGGTAGCAACATGCAAAACTATTGATTGATGTGGATGCTATAAAGGAAGACTTTTCAGAGTACAGACTAAGTAACTTTGTTCCATCCAGCAGCAGTATCAGAACAAGGAGGATGGTAAGAGAGGAGGCTGAGAGGGCTGAACAGGATAAAATTTTCTCCACTTACACAAGAAGGTCTAGAAAAACTAAGTTTGGTCAGAAAGGGAAAACAGTGGAGGAAGATGATATTCTACAACAACCACAATACGACTACATACAAGGATTGGAAAGTAAAGACAAGGAAAAGGAACAACAAGAACAAAAAATCTCAGGTAAAAAGAAAAGAAAACTGGAAAGGAAAGTTGAGAAATTACAGCAGCAGCTTATGAAATCAAAAGTTTTCGAAAGAGTGGTGAAAAGAGAAAATGAAACACTCAAAATACAAAGAAAGAAGTTTCAAGATGAGAATAGAAAACTGAAAAAGAAGGTTAAGAAACTCATAGCCTATAAAATGTAAATTTGTAGGAAGGCCTATAAACGTTACAAGCAAAAGAAAGCAATTAAAACCAAGTATCAAATCCTGAAGACAGAGTATGAAGCCCAAATGAACATCAATGCTTTACTTCAGGCAGCAGAGGAAGAAGGCAGAATTTGACATGTTAGAACTCATTCGCATGAGGGCATGCAAAATCCTCAGTTTGGGGGAATGTTGGTATCAAATTATGACTGTCCATTCCACTTAAAATCCTCTTTTGATTATCATTTTTGACCATTTAACCTTCATATTCCAGCTATAGTCCTTAGAAACTAAATGGTATGATATCATTATCATTATTTTTAGCTTGAAATTAATTTTTGAAATTATTGTGTTAAAAATGACATTTTTCAGGAAATTACAAGAAGTTGTAACTTCCTGTAAATTCTCCATTGTTTGACATGTTGCATAATTTGAAGATTGTGGCCATGAAGTAAAATGTACACAGATGGTGGATTACCTATCCACTTTCGGTTTTGAAGAAAATAGGTGTCTGGTCAATGCTGGTCAAACTCAGCCACTTCAACAGAACTTCCAGATTTTGTGAAGAAAATAATTTCTATTTTGAGAATTTTTGCATAAATGAAGGAACTGATTCAATTTCGATTTTCTTGGATGTAATTAATATAATTCTGTTAGGATAATATGGAGGAGGAATAGCTTCTTTTGTTATAGGATTCATGATAAATAACCTATGGGAGAAGACTATGTTTGCTGCTAGATTTTGAACATATGAAAGTACAGTTTGTGCATTTTTAATCTCCAGATTTAATACAGACTTCACTATTGAGTTTATGCTTCCAGATCCAATAGTCATACTCTTCTGAATTGTTTTTCAGTGTGCTTGTGAAGTGTTGAAGGGCACTCATCACTACGCTGGTACACTCTGTTATCAAGTTTCTTTACTAAGTTGCATAAATAGATTTAAAATTCAGAGGTTATTTCGATGTGATGTAAGGAAGGTTATGTGATTGAATTTGTTGATTAGAAATGATTAGAATTTGTTGTGAAAAGAACCTTGTAAAAGGACTCAACCAATACTAACCTGAATATATATATATATAATAATATATATAATATAATTATATAATATATATATATATATATATATATATAATATATATTGCTTGTTGTTGTATAACTTTGATATCTGCTTATGGGATTTAATTTCATAGATAGTTTATGATTAGATTTCCAAGTGATTTAGATTTGTAATTGTTAAATTCAATTTGCAGTTAGATAAGTGATTCTTGTAAGGGATTAAACTGTCATTGGTTTGCAGCGTTACTTATCTTATTTGCTGCTTGGATTAGTTAGTAGTTGAAATTGATTTGAATGGTTATGATCTGAGGATTGGAAAGGATTCTATTGAGCAAGATTCTTGTAAGGGAATGATAGGATTTTTAACCAGTAATTAATGCTCTATTTTATTACCTAGGCAATCATAATTTTATTAGATTTGTTTTCATCTAGATTGATGCTTAAGTGATTGAAAAGACAAGGAAGGACCTCTTGTAAGAGATCACTATTAATTTCATTTCACTAGGCCATCATTAGAACCTCAAATCCTTCTAGATCTATATACATTAGATGAGTGCCTCTAAGTGTACTTTCCCGGGTTGATAAAAGCATCAAGAGCTTAACTTACCTTAGTAAGTAAAGACCAAACAATAAGTAATATGCTAAAAATACCATAAGCATGCTTAATAATATTCACTTTCATCCTAACCAGCATTTATCGTCTATCCACTTTATCACCAACCTACTCTTTCTATAACCTTTCCCTATCATTTTTAATCTATTGTAAATCCTAATATTTTCTAAACCACCTTTCCGAACCCAACTCCTAATAATTTTAATCATAACCATATGAGTGGCAATTCAATACACCCTTGTCATCATAGACATGTATCATCAATTGAGGATCTTTTCGAAACCATAGTAAACTCAAGCCACCTGACACATGACCATTCCGCTGTCATTTTGTTGTAAATGATCGTTTTATAGCTTATGCCAAGTTTCATAGCACAAGACATGATTTCATAGTGTGCCTTGATGTGATCAGTGACATAGAAATATTATGACATTAATAGGAGTGACAAGGCAGTAAATACAACTATTGACGATTGGGCATTACAATTGATGGTTTGAAATTCAACAAAAAAAGGAATATGGAATTCGATACATGTAATACAAAGCAGGAGATTATGGGTATACAAATGTATTTTTGTTAATGGAGGAAGGGTAGGGGGAATACGAGGTGACATGAGAGGTACCATATTGTAGATTGAAAAAGAGGATGTGGAAGCAATTAGAGCCAATCAATTTGCGTGGGATGTTTTTTTTCAGGTAGAATGGATTCTTTTCTTGGAAAAACTCCAAGATTATGACACTCAAATCGCTTTGGAGTTTGCTAAAACTATAAATGGAGACAGGGCCCTTGTTTGAACACTCATTATTCCTATAAATGAAGAAATGATGGCAACAAGCATTGGCCTTACTTTAATTGGTGATGAGTGGTATAAAAATCTCAAGATTTCAAATGAGACTTGGTGTCCTTTCATGGAAGACCCCGTTGTCACTACCTGAATTAAGGCAGGGAATCAAAATAGAATTGTTGCAGCCTTGTGGCATGACATTGTTTACTTTGCACAAAAGTTCATTACATTTGAGGGGTGTTAGAGTAACATGTATTTTGACCACATTTGCATCGTAATGCACTTAGAGAGAATGAAACCTATGAACATGCCTTACTTCTTGCTAAAAATTCTAACTAAGATGGTTGTAACCATTTACGAAAGGAAAACCCTTGAATTTTCAATTTTCCATCAAGGGCTCATAAAAATTATTGTCAAGGATGAGTTGAAGCAAATTGTGGTTTTATGGGGGTCATGTTCATGAGGAAAAATCAAACCAAGAGCATTAGTCTTACCCCTTATGAACAAAATGGCATCTAGAAGTAAGAACGAGTCCACCCCAAAGGCGAACCCTAGGCGACTCTATTCTACTAGGGCATTGTAGAGGGAAAAGGGTAAATAAATTTGAGGAAATTCCTATTGATATCACTGGTGATGATGAACCAGAGCTAGAGCCGAAGTTTGTGCCTATGGATATGGATATAGGCAACATTTTTGTTGAAATTTTTCCACTCAGAGAAAAGGCGACTACACATTACAAGAGGAGGCTATGAAATTTCACATGGGGACTACTAGTGACAAGGTGAAGAAACCAAATTTGAAAGGTAAGTCCATAATGCTTAGACCCTTTATATTTTGTAGCCCTACATATCAAACATTATTAAAACAAAATAATAGATTATTGTTGCAAAATGAGAAGTTGAATGCTCACTTGCATAAACCTAAACCAAAAATTCAAAACATGGATACTCTTTTGAATCTATTGACTGAGAATAAGGGCCTGAGGTTAGAGCTGAAAATTACTATTAGGAGTGTACAATAGAATAACAACATCTTAATAATAGTACCCTTGACAAAATTGTTACCAATACTTATGCATTTTTACAACTCAAACCTGACCTTCCACAGTGGAAGGCTAATGGTTACCTTTCCGATCTTGGGATAACAGACAAGGAAACTATTGAGAAATTGAAAAATAGATGGTTTGCTATGTATTTGGACTAAGAAACCAAATGGGGAGCTGACATTAGGAAATAGAAAGACAAATATTTGAAAGAGGAAAAACTTAAAGGGATTGCAACAAACCTAGGGTTGTAACGCCTTACAAGCCAAATTCCTTCACAAGTTTATTCTCTCTATATTCATAAATAATGGGTAACCCTACAGTTATGACATATTGTAGCTGGAAAACCCCACAAAACTTCGTAACCTCATGAATTTATGGACATATATTTTAATGTTGAAAGTGTTGATTAAAATATTTTATGTGAACTTTATCTTTTCAATTCTATTTTTCTAGATAATTCTAAATAGAATCCTTATTTGTTCATACAATACATTCATATCAGGGCATTTATATCTTATATAAACAATTTTTTATAGTGGAATAAGTCTCAGAGTTTTTATTCAACATTGGAAGATGCATCAATTCTAGTGGTAAGGGAAGAATACCCCTTAACTGGTCAAATATGTGATGATTTGAATAGGTTAATAATGGACCCAAGAGATGTAACAACTATCCAACATAATTAGCAATTTATTGTTACAAAGTATCAAAAGGTGACTAGATTCAAGACTTGTAATGCCTTAATTATCACTTAGACTATGTGGAATGGTCTCCCAAAACATCTTCAGCTTCCCAATGGGATATCCGTACTTTTTCCAAGCACTGAACCGAGATACTCTTTATGCCAACTCTATATTAAAGTATGGAGTGTGATGGATAGGACTGAGGTTTCACTTTCCAATCCTTTAGTGCCCTACCAGGCATTACCAAACCCTTGTCCATTGGGATGAAATGGAGGAACAAACACATTGGCGAGAATTGGGACGTTTCCTTGGGTATTATTATTTGGGAGATTTCAGGAACCCATCATATTCTTGGGGTGATATGTATGCAGGACTTCCTAAAGGGGAGAATGAGAATGAATGAGGGCATGCATCAAGATCAGTAGGGTCCTGATGATGAGCTACTAAAATAGACCTTTTTGCCACAAAATAATCCACCTCTTTTTGGCCAATTATTCCTCTTTTCTTCTGGAAGCACCCTTAAAATCCTAATGTTTAGCATGGGAAGCTAAGCTATAAAGCATGTCTAGTCTTCTTATTAGCGTTTTTATATTAGAACTTGAGAATGGTCTAAGGGTAGATTTATATAATATTTTATGCTTTAATAAATCAGTTGGTAATCTAAAGATTGTCTAACGCATGTAGATAAATGTTTTGATGCAGACACATATGATTTGCAAGGAATAGGTGGCATGTTTGAAGATTGTTAGAGAGCTATAAAAATAGAACAAGTGGGCACAGTGCTTTATAGGTTTCTGAATGTTGGGCGTTGATGTTCACGTGTTACTCCTTCGAATTTTCTCATTAGACCAATAAAGTGCTCATCCACCTCCTAGATTCTCTCTGAAGACTAAAAGGGCGATCATTGTTTCATCGGCCCGCATGGTTGTAAACCAGTCGAGATGCCTCAACGTTCAACAGTCATTGCATCATCGAGGCTAAACATAACAATTTTCATAAGTTGTTACCAACCTTGTAGTCTACTTGCCATAATGTTTGGTTTTATTTAGAATTTATGGGCTATGCGGAAAATCATTTTGGATGATATAGCTCTAAAACTAGAAAAGCTCATTAGGGCTTAAATTCCCCTATTACTTATAAATATGTATGTCTAAACTCAAAGATCAATGTTGTTGTACTCTATTATATTGTTATTGATTAATATAATTTCCTGTGAATGTGTATTTGATCTGTTGATCTTGTTTTCATGACCTCAAATATTGGGCACAAGTTGAACCCCGCATTGGGCATGCTCGAGGTAAGGTCCCACGTACATTTTTCTTTCAATAATTTACATATTTATTTCTTGCATAGTGTGTATGTTTAATTGTTTATCAAATTAGGATTGGTTGATATGATTTACATTGTCTTTTGATTTGCAAGTGTGTTCTATGATATTTTTATTAATGTACTTTCCTAGGCCATGTTCTTTTATTTTGGGTGTGTGTAAAGGTGATTGCACAATTGTTGCATGATTAACAATTTGTGTTGCGAAATTAGCAAAGCTATTGCAAAACTGCAAAAAGTGTTGTGAAATCAAAATTGATAGGAATCTTTCTTACAACTGGGTATTGTCCTTAAAAATAAGTTTTGACCTGAACTGCAAGACTATGGAAACTTGTGATTAAACCAATTTAGTAGTCAAACCTATCTTGATCCTAATTTCTGTCACCTGTAGGTTTTCTTCATGAGCATATAATACTGATAGGAACTTTGGTGCTTGTGCATATAACACAGAGTCCTCACAAGTCTAACATACCTTATATTGATAATTAAATGATTACGTGAATGCTCATCATTATTCCGAATAAAAATGCTAGCATTGACACCATCAGAACCTTTTAAAAGTAAATGATTAATCAATGCACTTTAAATTTTTATTTATTTGCTCAAAAATTAGTGAGAGAAGTGTTCCAAGATAACCATAGTTTTGCTCATTTAAAAGGTGAAAAAGGTTGGTAGTGTAACAAATATTTTAAAAATTTGATTGAATGTGATTATGATATGGACAATCTAAGAGAAAGTTATTTTCATCTTCCCCTTCTTAGTATCGCAAACATGACATACTTTTTCATCCCATGGTGTTTTTAGAATTGACCAATGCCTTATTTCGCTATGAAGCTCATGAGATTTAGTTCGTATCTTAGCAATACTCATTTTATTCTTAAATGTTAGTCAAAATAGATAGATATTTTTTATTTTTGAGAAAGGAGATGATCACCTCCTTATAATATCTTAGTTTCCTTATTTCATCTAACTCTTTATCACCCCACAATTTCTCCTTAATTTTTGAGGTAATAATATTTTTAATATTAACCTTATGCTACAAAATGATCTTCTTCTTTATCTCCCAATGGTATAGCCAATACTAGGCATCCGTATGCCATCCTCGTTGAAGCAAAGGTGGAGATTTTAGTTGGAGTAAGAAGCAATTTTAGGAAACATCTTGGCTTGCTTGTTTTATAAGTTCTCCTTATACGTAAGATACCTAGTCATAGCCATGGGTGAAAGGACTACTTCAATTAGGAGAATAGTGTAGGGAGTATTTCCTTTAGCCTTGAGACTGTAGGTTATAAAATTCTTTCAGATCTTCTCAATCTTCTTCCACGACTCTCTAAAGATATTGTAACTCCAAACCTCACATCGAAATTAAATAACAGGAGCGATAAGATTCTTAAATAGGATTTTTTTTCTTAATACCATATCTAGAGATTTGCTAACTTACAATTATTTTCAAGCCCATAGTAAGATTTCCATCCTCCATTTATCCTTTTCTCAATGCTATAATTAAAATTAAGCTTATGATGGATTTTAGTTCCAAGACATTTGTATGAACGAACTTCCTTTAAATAGGTGTTGTCATATATGAAAGTAAAATATGTGACTTTTTGTAATTAATTATTATGACTTTAGTTGTATTAGTATTAATAGTCATACTTATCTTGGAGAAAAAACCTTGGGGGATTCTTATTTTCCTGCCATGATTATAATGGCTCCCCACTAAAAAAACAATATCATCGTTGTAAAGGAGAAGAGTTATGACTATCCTAGTGAGGATGGGGCTAACACAACCTACATCTTCCAAACACTCTTCTACCATATCAATTTATATGTCAAACAGGTTAGGGGATAAGGGAGACCCTTGCTTGATTATGATATTGTATTTAATTTATTTTGACCAACCAACAAAGGTCCTAAGCTTCGCAATAACATTCTTGTATAGCCCTAGCATAGGAAACCTCAACTTGAGAGGAACTATTACCTTTTCTAGTCTCTTCGATAGTTTTTTCCTAGGAACAATTTCAAAATCTTTTGTAAAGTCAACAAAACAATAGAAGAGATTAGTTTTGTTATTGTGGCATCCATGTGAAATTATATTGAAAGTAACACGATGGTTCAAAATTGAATGGTATCTCCTAAACCTAGCTTGAAATTTAGCTCTTTTACCATGGATTTCAAGCCATAAGCTAATTTTTGTTTCCAAAATAATTTTGTATAGCTTGGCTAAAATGTGGCTAACCGTAATGGTTTTATAATTAGAGGGAATGATTTTATCCCCATTTGTAAGGTAGACATAATGTGATTTTGTATCCAAGGCTTAATGAAGCCTTGCTTCATTGCTAAATTAAAAAGTTTTTGTATGAGGGATGCAAATAGGCCCCCCTATTTTAAATTTTTAGCTTGGTACCCTTCCATATCCTTAGCTTTCCCATTAGAAAATTTCTTAATCTCAAATTCAACTTCTTCCAAAGAAAATATATCATCTCCTATAGTGTAATTCAAAATGGTGTTCATGGCATTAGGGTATTCACAAAGGTTTTTGAGGTAGAAATTCTAGTGGTTCAAGGGAATCAAATTATTTTCTTTAATTTTACAAATTATAATTTTCCTCTAAAACTTTCTAAGATCAGATTTAAAAAGGTGCAGTTTCTTCTCTTGCTTTTATATTTATATAATATATTTTATTTCTTTTAAGAGGCTTGTGCATCCCACAGGGCGTAGAATAGATAATGATGGGGTGTACTATTAAGTCACCCCATGAAGTGAAGGAAAACAATTCGAAACTTCATAGGAACAATCCAGTCATGTTAAGGGCTGGTATGTGCCATGTGGCATGCGCTCCCTGGTGATTTTGGCGAATTAGATTCCTCTGGGTTGTGGTTTCTCAAGCTAAAGCTTAAGCCCACAATCCTATATAGAGGATACAAATTTCTTGACAAATAAAACAAAATAAGAGGTTTGTGCATATTTAGCTTATTGTTGAAAAGTGTAACTTAGTTCGGTCTTCATAATGACATGTAATTGTGATTTTAAGTAAAGAGATGTAAAGAAGAAAAATAAAATTATTGTAATGCTTGCATCATGGGTTTCATGAGCAGGAGATTTTATTTTTGAGTCAAGGCTCCCATTGAGAGCCTTTCGAATTTTGTCATCTAGTCATAAGAGAATAAAAGAGTCATTGTCATGTAATGAAGTCATTTTACACATTGGAAAGAGTCACACATGTCTATGTAAAGAATTCCTCCTAGACCTTGTCAGTAGTCCTCTTCAAGCTAGCCTATAACGAATGGAGAACCTGGAATATCATGTCAGCTCTCCCTCAAGTGATCATGTCAGCCTAAAGGACATGAAACAATGACCCATGTGGATCTTTAAACAATACCAGTGGCATGGTAAAAAGGCTCAAAACTCAAAGTGGTAGAAACTATATAAGCTTAGCGTCAGATCGAAGTGCTCATCATCCTAATTCCAATGGTGTGAATGACACTTAAATCTGAGTTCATATGAAGAAGATAGAGCAAGTCAAAGATCAAGTTTGACTTGGACAGGTGGCAGGAGGAAGATGACATGGCAGATGCTCTCAACGAATGGGGAAGCACTAAGTTGCAGGGCACCATTGGCCCCGCATATCGCATATCGCAGAAGGAAGCAGTCGTAGCTAAAGAATCGACCTCGAAGCAAGCCATGTTGTGATGCGATATATTGAAATCACTAGATCATGTTGTGATTTACGATATCACAATCGTAGTTCGGAAACGGGTAAACAGTTGCATATTATACCAAAATTGGTTCTCGTCGATTGCAATATGAGCTTCGAGACCCGATATCTTATATGTTGTGTTTAATAGCTCGTCGGGTCCATGGTCATTTTTGGGTGCCTGTTGGAAAGGCATTGGTTTATACGCCGATGGTAAATATTGATTGCGATTTGTGATGGGTTATCAGCGCTGATAAAGCCATCATCTAAGGAGTAAGCATCGATCCTTCGTATTCATCCGTCGTTCAAGGTTTAATGTGGTAAACAATTCGTGAACTATTTTTCCATTTTTGAAAGGGTTGTTGCTGCATACTATTCAAGGCTTGAGAATCTCTACCTAAAAGAAACCCGCCATCTAAAACTTGTCATTTGTTTGGAACTTCTCGGAAATTGAGGAGTTATCTTCTAGCGTATATATAATGGATTGTTCACATAGGAAAAGGGAGGAGATTGGCCAATAGTTCAGAACATTGTACGCAGTAGTAACTTGGCCTAGCAGCAGGGGTCAGAATCTTGCCTTGAGCAGTAGGGAGGTTCGGAGAAGGTGTAGAAAACCTGATTATCCGAATTGGGTGTTCGGATAGGCATTTTTGCATGCGTTTTCGCCAGGATTTCAGTGGTATTGTATGTTTCTAAAGCTAGGATCTCCATTCTTTGTCTATCTTCCAGCTTGGAGGTATAAGGATTGTATTGAATGTTTCTTGTACTTTTATCTCTTTTTATGCCACTTAATGAAAGAAGGCCTCCCCACTATTGAGCAAGGCTTGGAGACGTAGTCCAAATTGGACAAACTCTGTAATAAAATCTTTGCGTCATGGTTTTTTTCTTGTTGTGTTATTTCCACATTGTTTTATGTGCTTTTAAGTTCCATGGTTTATAAGCTCTATTTCATGTAATTCTGATGCATTTATAAGTAAAAGATCTTTGATCAAGTTTGGTATCCAAAAAGGTCTTTGTTGACGCGAATTGCATGAGTATATGCTAACTTGGAATAAGCTACGAAAAGGATAAGGAAAGATTGAGTCCTTTGATCCCGATGTAGGACATGCGCAACGAAGACGAAACATGGCAAATGAAGAAGCTCATTGGGAAGAGGAACATAATTTCTGCAAGGTATTCTACAACATGGCTGAGAAAGTGGAAAAGTTGTTTTTAGAGTATTAGAAGGCACTTGGGCACGAGAAGGAAGACGTCGATGAAAATAGATCAAAAAATCATGAAGGTGGTGGAGAAGAGCCTCCTCCCTCTCCTTCTTTAAGTGATAGTTCTCATCACTCTAATCGCGATTTCAAACATACATATAAGAAACCGTTCTTCAAACTAGATGTAAATTTTGACCTGCCCATATATAATGGAGAGTGTAGTTTAGAAAAACTTAAAATTGGATAAGACATATAGAGGTCTACTGTCGGATTCAACAGATCAGAGAAGATGAGGCAAAGGTCCAGTTAGCATCTCTTCGGATGAGTGGCACTGCTCCCTTTTGGTGGGAGAGCAAGTTGCAGAAGGGCAGAAAAAAGTTGGGTAACCTTCTTTTCTCTTGGTCCAGTTTTATTCTACATTAAAAGACCAATTTTACCCTTTGGGTTATAAAAAAAGGCACTAATGGAGTGGCAATATCTAAGGCAAGGTAA
The DNA here is from genome assembly GCA_000404065.3 of Pinus taeda. NCBI lineage: Eukaryota > Viridiplantae > Streptophyta > Pinopsida > Pinales > Pinaceae > Pinus > Pinus taeda. The sequence continues at coordinate 224,179 of APFE030894590.1, forward strand.
AGGCCAAAATGTGCAAATCTTCACTGAAGAATTTCAGAAATAAGCATTGAATTTGGGCATCTCATTAGATTCACCCAAGACTGTAACTAAGTATGTTGGTGCACTACATAGTTACATAAGACACTCACTGTTATTGTTCGAGCCTACTATGATTGATGTGGCCAACATAAAGGCAATTCATCTTGAAATCTTAGGCAAGAATGACAGAGATGATCAAGCCAAGAAAACATCGTTCAACCCTCAACATGGAAAATTCCAAAAGAAAGGCAAGGGGAAGGCTAAGAAGATCGTCACAGCCAAGAAAGAGGACGAAGCAATACCATCTTGCACGCATTGCAAGAGGGAAGGTCATGATGAGGACCACTATTGGAAGCTACATCCGGAGCTGAGACCAAAGAGATTCAGCAGAAAGGGAAAGAAGAAGACAATGGCAACAACGTAGCAGGACCTTGGATTAGATTCCGATGATGAGATACTGATCACAGCCATGGGTGCAAAAGGTACTCGTTCTGTTAGTAATAATTTTGATTCAATGACAAGTACTAGTTATTTGAATGAGCTTGTAATTAATGAGCAAAAGAGAATTGAATTATTCCATATTAAAGTTATTATAAAACGAACAAACGTGGAAACTCTGTTCGATTCAGGTTCCCAAGCAAATTTAATCTCAGAGTCCTTTGTGAAAATGTTAGGCCTCGAAACTAAGCCTCATCCAAGTCGATACCTACTTGGTTGGGTAAGAGATAAAGAAAAATTACAAGTAATCAAGCAGTGTAAGGCTAGATTTGTTATTACTTCCAAATTAGTTGATGAGGTAGAGTTAGATGTTGTGCCTTTCGATATCTGTGGAATTATCTTGGGAAGTCCGTATCTATATGACAGAAAGGTAGTTTTCTTACGGCACGAAAATAAATACCACCTCACGAAGGATGGGGACAAATATATAGTCAAAGCTCATCATACGAAAGTTAGTGCTAGCCTTGTAAGTGCAGGACATATTAAACGACTGGTTAATTCCAGCAAAGGGTGCATGCTCATGATAGTGAGAGCAAAAGAGACCGAGATGGATGATGCTTTCAAAGGTTTTGATGTTGATCATAAGAAATAATTGTTTGAAATTATTTCTGACTATGATGGATTGTTTCAGGAACCGAGAGGATTTCCCCCAAAATGGGAAATCTAACATGAGATCCATTTACAACAGGATGCTCCTTTACCGAATATTGGCATGTACATGATGGCTTCTATCAAGATGGAGGAGATCAAGAAACAGATGCAAGAGTTTCTAAATCAAGGGGTCATCAGATTGAGTTCTTCTCCGTGTGGCTCACCGATCGTGTTGGTGCCAAAGAAAGATGACACATGGAGAATTTGCGTAGACTACAGGGCTCTAAACAAAATTATGGTGAAGAATCAATACCCTCTCCCTCACACTGATGAATTATTAGATCAATTGAAAAATGTTGTCTACTTTACAAAATTGGATTTTCGTAGTGGATATCACCAGGTTGGAGTTGCAGAACTAGACATTTGGAAGACTGCATTCAAAACAAAACAGGGGTTGTTCGAATGCATGGTGATGCCATTCAGACTCTGAAATGCTACGGCCACGTTTATGAGGGTAATGAATTATCTGTTTAGGCCTTTCCTTGATAATTTTGTGCTTGTATATCTCGACGATATTCTTGTTTATAGTAGGACATGGGATGATCATGTATGTCATGTGAATAAAGTGCTTGATGTTTTGAAAAATGGAAAACTCTATGTAAAATTGTCAAAGTGTGAGTTTGGGAAGACCTCTCTAGTTTATTTAGGTCATATAGTCGATAATGGGCAATTGAAAATAGATCCCTCTAAGGTAGATATGATTATGAAATGGCCTGAGCCCACAAATGTTACAGAGGTCTGAAGCTTTTAGGTCACGGTACAATATTGGAGAAGGTTCATGTGAACTTCTTTGTCATCACAAACCCCTTATACGCATTGACAAGTGTGAAGAAAGAATTTCAGTGGGGAGGAAAATAACATAAATCCTTCAACATGCTGAAAGAGAAGATCAGCACAACACGAGTGCTAGCCTTTCCAGACCTTCAACAACCTTTTGAGATTGAAACATATGCCAGCAAATATGCCATGGGAATTGTATTGATGCAACAAAGGAAGCCTGTATATTACCATTCAAAGACTTTCTCCCAGGCTGTTGTGAATTATTCCATGTACAATAGGGAGTTGTATACCTTGGTCCAGAGTGTAAAGAAGTAGAAACACCACCTGATCGGCAAGGAGACCATCATCCATATGGATCATCAACCCTTGCGATACCTTCAGTCACAGACCAAGCTTCAACAAGCCCGTCATTTTAGATGGATGTGATTCCTCCAGCAATTTCATCTGGTAATAAAATACAAGAAGGGCGCCAACAACAAAGTAGCATATATGCTTTCTCTCCCTCCTATTTCTACATCTGTAGTTTTGCAAAATGCTTCTTTATCATTAGAAAGTTATGTTGAACAATATGCTAACGATGATGATTTTAAAGAGATCTATGAAAAACTGACTCGTGGGTCACAGGTGGACAATTATTATTTTTAGGGAAAACTATTGTATCACCTCGGTAAATTGTGCATACCCATTGATGAAAGGGTACATGTAAACCAATAGGCTCATACCTCTCTTATGTCTGGTCATTTTGGGGTTGAAAAAACTTTATTTCATTTACAGAGGTTTTGTTTTTGCCCCCATATGAAAACCATTGTGACTCATTTTGTAAAGGGTTGTGTGTTGTGTTCTATTTCAAATCCCTCTAATAGAAAACTTGGGCTTTACACACCACTCCCTATTCTGAGTCTACAATGGGAAAGTGTGTCCATGGATTTTGTAGGTGGTTTGCCTATGTCTAGGAAAGGTCACGACTATTTGTATGTCGTCGTGGATTGTTTTAGTAAAATCTGTATTTTAATGCCTTGTAAAAAGCAGGTCATTGCTGAGCAAACTACTTATATTTTCTTTCAGCATGTTTGGGTCCATTTTGGGTTGCCCACATCTATTGTGTTAGATCGAGACTCTCACTTTCTTGGAGAGTTCTAGACCAGCTTGTGGAGAATGATGGACATTAAGTTGAAAAGAAGTATGGCATTTCATCCATAGATTGATGGAAAGACAGAGGTCATCAACCACATCGTGGTACACTTGTTATGAGGCTATTGTGGAAAACATCCCAAGTTGTGGGATGAACAACTTCCTTATGTGTAGCATGCATACAATCGAGGAGCACTTTCATCCACACAAAGCTCATTGTTCGAGACATGTTTTGGTTATCTACCAAGGGATCCCTTAGACATGGTCTTTCGGAAAGCTAAGGAAATGGACGAGATGATAGGGGTAAAGCATGAAAGTTTATTGAGAAGATACATGTGATTCATCAAGCAATATAGGAGTAGCTGGAGAAGAGCCAGGCTCGGTATAAAGCTAGACATGATAAGCACCGAGTTGACTATCAGTTTCAAGTTGGGGATAAGGTATGGCTCCACATCAGCAAGTATAGAATGAATGGGGAAGGGAAGAAATTGAGACCCATTTGATATGGTCCCTTCACCATATTGGCAAAGGTTGGAGACAATGCTTTTCGTCTTAACTTTCCCTCTTATATGCAAATGTATTCAATAGCAAATGTTGAAAACCTGAAGCTTTATGAACCTCCATTAATTGTGGATACTAAAGAGGTTGCACAGATTCCTAGAGTGGACGATTTTGCACCAGAGTATCTAGACAAGTTTCCCGAAGATATCATTCTTGACAAGGAAACCACAACTTCACAATGGCGAGATGTGGAGTACATTCGAGTTGGCTTCAAAGGAATGCATACGAGTAAATCTCGATGGATGGAGAAAGAGAAAGTGAGGGAGAAATTTCCTCACTTGCCAATTGACTGAAAGGGATTTTGGCAGTCCAAAAGCTCTTAGTGGGGAGGATTGGTCTAGGTGGATCTTTAAAAAGTACTAGTGGCATGGTAAAAAAGACTCAAAACTAAAAGTGGCAGAAACTATATAAACTTAGCATCAGATCGAAGTGCCCATCATCCTAATTCCAATGGTATGAACGGAACTTAAATCCGAGTTCATATGAAGAAGCTAGAGAAAGTCAAAGATCAAGTTTGACTTGGACAGGTGGTAGGAGGAAGATGATGTGGTAGAAACTCTCAACGAATTGGGAAGCACCAAGTCACAGGCCACCATTGGCCCTACATATCGCATATCATAGAAGGAAGCGGTCAAAGTTAAAGAATCAGCCCCCGGAGCAAGCCAGGTTGCGATGCGATATATCATAATCGTAGAATCATGTTGCGATTTGCGATATCACAATCGCAGTTCATAAAGGGGTAAACATTAGCATATTGTACCAAACTTGGTTCCCATCGATTGTGATATGAGCTTCGGGACCTGATATCTTATATGTTGTGTTTAATAGCCCGTTAGGTCCGCGGTCATCGTAGGGCACCTGTTGGAAAGGCTTGGGTCTGTACACCGATGGGAAACAACGATTGCAATTGTGACGGGTTATCAGAGCTAATAAAGCCGTCGGTTAAGGAGTAAGCGTCAATCATTCAAATTCATTTGTTATTTGAGGTTTAATGTGGTAAACAGTTCGTGGACTATTTTTCCATGTTTGAAAGGGTTGTTGTCGCATACTATTCAGGGCCCGAGAATCTGCGCCTGAAACAAACTCGTCATCTAAAACTTTTTATTTGTTTGGAACTTCCAAGAAATTGAGGAGTTAGCCACCAACATATATATAATGGACTATCTAAATAGGAAAAGGGAGGAGACTGAATGATAGTTTAGAACATAGTATGCAACAGTAACCCGACCTGGCAGCAGGAGCAACAATCTCGCCTTGAGTAGCAAGGAGGTTCCATGAAGGTGCAAAAAGCCCGATTATCCGATTTGGTTGTTCGGATTGGCATTTTTGCATGATCGTTCGCCAGGATTTCAGTGGTATTGTCTGTTTCTGAAGTTGGGCTCTCCATTCTTTGTCCATCTTCCATCTTGGAGGTATAAAAATTGTAATTGAATGTTTCTTGTACTTTTATCTCTTTTTATGCCACTTAATGAAAAGAAGACTTCCCCACTACTAAGTAGGGCCCGGAGATGTAGTCCAAATTGGATGAACTCCATAATAAAATCTTTGTGTCATGGTTTCTTGCGTATCATGTTATTTTCGCATTGTTTTATGTGCTTTTAAGTTCTATGGTTTATAAGCTCAGTTTCATATAATTTTGATGCATCTATAAGTAAAATATCTTCGATAAGACAATGTATATATATAACCACACTCAACCTCACTTGAAAACAAGAAATTCGGTGAAGAAGAGCCTACAAGAAAAAGTGCAAAGAAAGGATTAGACAAGAAGAGAGAAGAAAAAAGAAAGGATAGCGAAGGAAGAGATTCTTTTGGGTTTCTAGTTTGAGGTTATATACTATCCCACGTACGAAGGAAATAGATCCAAAGGTACAGAGAGAAGGTCGAAGAATTTTCTACTGCATTGAGGTGACCTTGTTTGGGTATAGGATCTTACAGAAGAAGTTGAGAAGAAGTGCTATAGGTATCTCTCTTGAAGAGACTTATCAACGAGTGAAGATTGTTCTAGGGTTTCTGAAATAGGGTTAACCTAAGAGACCTAGATTCTCTAAGGAAGCTGAGAAGAATAGTGTGGAAGAAAAGAGATTGAGATTCTCTAGAAGAAGCCGAGGAGAGCACTTCGAGATCTAGAAGAAGTTGAGAAGAAGAAGAGGTAAAGCATCAAGGCTAGTGACAAGCACCTTGGGAGGATACTAGATTCAAGTGTCTTTTTCATAGTTTTGGTATTCGTCAGTTGTATTTCTATAAGACGAATTTCTGATTGGGTTTTCCTCTTAAGGAGTGAGAGGTTTTGGCCCTTGTTGACAAGCCTACATACTGTGTCACTTGTCTTCTATTGTTTATTTGGTAATTGTCTTGATGAAAATAACACAATAATAACATAACAAAGAGAAGATCATAATAAAGAAGTAAAAGTATATCACAAGAAATTATCAAGAAGAGAAATAACCTAACTAATGATGCCCCAGATATCTCAACATGGTTTTGGAGCTTAGGTGTTGAAGTCAAGAAGGGGAGTTCAAGCAAGAAGACACATAAGAACAAGCTTGAAAGAAGGATAAAAACAAGTCAAAGATCACAAAGCAAGAGATCAAGATCTTCATCATACCAAAACCCTAGAAGCATTTCCAAGATCATCAATGAAAGAAGGATAGAACATTCAAGAAGGATCATGAAGCAAACGCTTTCTCATCAATTATTTAAGGAGTAATCTTCAATCAATCTCAAGATTAAGGAGGAATAAATAATCAATCCCTCAAGTAAGTTTATGAATTCATCTGATACTTTCAAAATGTCTTTTTGCAAAGAAAGCAAACAAATTGGTTGGGGCCTCAAACTTCTTTGCATGGAAGAAAATAACTGACCTAAATCTCATTGAGAATGAGGTCATGGATCACATCAAGGGGTTAATAACTGAACCTACCAAAGAAGATACTCAAGCACATGCTAGATTCATGAAGGGGGAAGTGAGGGCCCAGAGGATTCTCATATAATGCATCAAAGATTCTCTTATCCCATATGTATCAAAACTAGACACTGCAAAAGTGATATATGAAAAATTGGTAGAGTTGTTTTCTGTAAGCATTGCAGGAGAAGTAATCTCATCAAGGCAGGAACTCTACAAGCTAAATATGACAAAGGAATATTGAAGAGCCTCATACTTTATGAGGACTTCAGAAATAAGAGATCAACTACAAGATCTAGGAGAAGTGACATGTCTGATAAAGAAATTGCAACAATAGTATTAAATGCACTGCCAGAAGAATGGGGTAACTTTACTTCAAGTATTTATGGAAAGAAATAAGCTACTCCATTCCAAGATATATGGTCTCTATGTAAGATCAAAGAAACTAGACTGAAAGTAAAGACTGATGTAGGAACAAATGAGCATAATCAGGCATATGTTGCTATGTCAAGAAGAAAAGGAAAGTTTGGAAAATTTGGTCCTCAAAAGAAGAAGAAGAACATGGCTAATGTACAATGATATGGATGTAAAGAATATGGGCACTATATAAGAATATGTCCTAAACTTAAAAAGGACAATAACAAGAGAAATAAGGAAGAAACCCATATAACCGAAGAAGTAGAAGAGTCTGAGACAAATAATCCTAAGAAGGAGGAAGTGAAAGATCTCTACTATGACTAAGAGAATCTTCTTCACTAAAATATACTATTATGTTGTGTAAATTATAGATAGGAAGCATTGAAAATGAGATAGGATGCATTATATTAGAGAATAACATCATGGTAAAAGCATTAGAAGTAAGAGCTTGTGACATATGCAATATGATGGATGTCTGAAACAAAACCTATGAAAGTCAACTATGTAGGATATAACTCTTGGAAACCTCATTGAAATCTCAAGTGATATTTATAGAAGTCATCTAGAAAAAGAGGTTATCATACACCTGCCAGAAAGGAAACCTCTATAGGGTAGGATATGTAAGACCCTCAAAACATTCCCTGATGGAATGTTTATTATAATATTCACCAATCAAAAGGAAAATAAAGTGTTTCTTTAAGAATTCCAATCTTGTGGAATTCATAGAATAATGGTATGACATCATGACCGTGAAGCAGATCAAGGGAATGAAGTTCCTTCATTCAAAGGTAGTTGTTGCAGGAAGTCTGGATGATCCAAAAGAAAAATGAGGCATGAATGCTTACATTTGATTTTATAGAATTCATGCCATATGGTTGCAGACAACATGGATCATTTCTCTTAAGAGGCATGATCAAAGAAGGAATATCCTTTCTCAAAAGGATGAAAGAATGCATGAGTCACATATTTATTAGATGAAATCAACATAATATTTCCTCATATGGAAGTATGAGGTAATTGATTACAACTGAGGAAATTTGAAGCTCCTGGGAAAGAAATATGTAAAGAAAGGTAGGAAGAGGCCATGGAGATATGAAACCATGGTAAAGGAAGTCAACATCCAAAGGACCAAAAATATTTGGCTAGGAAATCTTCTAGATAGATATGAAGAATCTGATGGAAGTCTGGGAAAGATGGAAACCCTTGACAATGGATATATTTGGGAGATATGTCAACATATATACAGGATGTCGATGCCTATAGCAAGCTGTCATGATGAAATACCATCACAAAGGAAATTATTATTTAAGTACTCATAATTTATAAAATAGTATCTATATGGGCTTACGAAAGGCTACCAAAGATAATAACTATGAATTTATTCCATGAAGAACCATGTACAAGGTCACAGGAACCCTTCAGAAAATAAAGCCCGATGAAGGTGCCATAACATAAAGAAATGCCAGATCAAGACTGATGGATCACTTTCCGATAAAAGGAATGATGTCCTGACTAATGGATGCAAGTGATGGATGGTCTGTGCCCTATGAATAAGTCCTAAAAGATGAAGACTCCACAACAAATAAGAAATCTATGACATCGAAGAAAGGAGTTCTTCAAGCCTCTAGTTGTCTCATCATCTCCACTTGAGGAGATGTTGAAGGCCCCTATTTTGAGAGGGAGCGTGGAAAGTTTCTTACTTGGAAGAAACTTGGAAATTCCTAAGCCAAGAGGGAGCTTAGGTACATTCCTTGTGTAGGAATGAGTAAATTGCTTTATTGGAATAGATATGTCCTTCCTAATTAAGAGTGAGATATAGATACATCATTCTAGTCCTCACCTGGGAAGACAAAATGAGAGGATTGGGTAATAATTTAGCATCTGATACTCTTTGAGGATGACATAGGGGATCCAAAAGAAGAGTCGTGGAGGACCTATATTCTTTGAGGGTTGGGGAGTCCAAGATAAGAATAATCCTCATGGAACAAACCTTGAGTACCTAGGTAGGGTATATTCTGAGAGAGACAATGATGAGAGTGTCTATAAATCATTGGTCTCGCCAGCATTGAGCTCAGATATCGTGGAGAGATAGAGTTGTTAGTCAAAGCCTTGCTATGTAACAATGTTGGTGGATATGATGCTAAACAAATGGGTTACCAATCTAATTCTTCTTATGAGAAATTCTTCAGATTGAGAATGACCAAGTACTATTATGAATATGTCCCTAGTTAAGAGGGAGCATTGAAAAGTGTAACTAGGTTCGGTCTTCATACTGACATGTAATTATGATTTTATGTAAAGAGATGTAAAGAAGAAAAATAAAATTATTTTAATGCTTGCATCATGGGTTTCATGAGCAAGAGATTTTATTTTTGAGTCAAGGCTCCCATTGAGAGCCTTTAGGAATTTTTTCATCTGGTCATAAAATAATAAAAGAGTCATCATCATGTAATGAAATCATGTTACACATTGTAAAGAGTCACACTTGTATATGTAAAATATTCCTCCTAGACTTTGTCACTAGCCCTCTTCAAGTCAGCCTACAATGAATGGAGAAACCTAGAAGATCATGTTGGCTCTCCCTCATGTGATCATGTCAGCCTACAACGGATGGTGAAACCTAGAAGATCATGTTGGCTCTCCCTCATGTGATCATGTCAGCCTAAAGGACATGAGACAATGTGTATATATAGCCACACTCAGCCTCACTTGAAAGCAAGAAATTCGGTGAAGTTGAGCCTACAAGAAAAAATGCGAAGGAAGGACTAGACAAGAAGAGCGAAGAACAAAGAAAGGATAGCGAAGGAACAGATTCTTCTGGGGTTTCTAATTTTCGATTATATACTCTACCACATATAAAGGAAGTAAGTTCGAAGGTATAGATAGATGGTCGAAGAATTTGCTAGTGCATTGAGGTTACCTTGTTTGGGTATAGGATATTGCAAAAGAATCTGAGAAGAAGTGCTATAGGTCTATCTCTTGAAGATACTTATCAAGGAGTGAAGATTGTTTTAGGGTTTCTAAAATAGAGTCAACCTAAGAAACCAAGATTCTTTAAGGAATTTGAGAAGATCATTGTGGAAGAAAAGAGACTGAGGTTCTCTAGAAGAAGTTGAGGAGAGCAGTTTGAGATCTAGAAGAAGCTGAGGAGAAGAAGCAAAAAGCATCAAGGTTAGTTACAATGGTCTTGGGAGGATACTAGAGTCAAGGGTCTTTGTCATAGTCTTGGTATTCGTCAATTGAAGATCTATAAGAAGAATTTCTGATTGGGTTTTCCTCTCAAAGAGTGAGAGGTTTCGGCCTTGGCTGACAAGCCTACATACGGTGTCACTTGTCGTCTATTGTTAATTGGGTAATTGTTTTGATGAAAAGAACACAATAATAACATAATAAAGAGAAGATCATAATTCAAGAAGTAAAAGTATATCACAAGCAATTATCAAGAAGAGAAATCTCCTAACTAATGATACCCTAGATTTCTCAAAACTTATTAGGTTTTAAAGTTTTGATAAGAGCATCCCTAATTGCTTTTCTAGCAATTTTAAAATCATTATTATATCAAGGGTTAGTAGTTCTAGTATTCGTTTTATATGTCACTTCGATAGATAACTTGCTAATGGAAGTAGAGAGGGTTGTAGTTCTAGTATTCTTTTTATATGTCACTTTGATAGATAACTTGCTAATGGAAGTAGAGAGGATTAATATATAGACTTTTAATGTCATCCTTAGAAGTTAATAGGTGTAAATCCCTATTTAAATCCTTTAAGAAGAGATCCGTTTCACTTTTATCAAAAAGTAGGTGCCTTTGACTATATCACAATTCTCTTGTATGTGGCTATTGTGCATGGAGAAGTTTAGAGTTAAGGTTAAAGGTTTATACTAAGAGTTAGGCTCATGGTTATTTAAGAGGTCAAAATTCACAATTTAGTTGGAAACAAGGATATCAGATATCACATAATCTGTGACATTAATGCCAAGACCATGAATACAAGTCACTTGGTTGGAGTTTTTCCACTTAGTTATGTCATTGCAAATAATAATTTCTTGAGAATTACAAAGCGTAACTAACTTGATACCATATAAATTCTTGATCAAGCCTTTAGAGTTTCTTTTGTATCTACTAGCTAAATCGAGGTCCTCATCTAGCCAAAGAAGATTAGGGTTGGAATCATTGCTTAGAAGAATAGTTTGGTCAGTTGTGGTTCCAATGTTAAAGTCTCCTAATCAGAGTATATCACCTTCATTCCTTAGACAATGAATATAATTTTTGAAGGTATTATAAGGGAAATTATTATCTAGATTGTTTCTCTTATAAAAGCTAGAGTTGATAGGTGTAAAATAAAAAAATTGTGATATAAATCCCCATGGATTTAATGTCAAATAATTCGATCCAAATATACCAATTGAAAGAGTCCATCTTATGAAATTGTGTAAGTAAAAACATTTTTTCATATAACAAGCTATTTTTCCAATTTCTCTTTGAGAGGATTTTTTGTTCCACTACATCCACAAAATGAATCCGTTTATGCAAAACACATCTATGCCATAGAAAGTCATGATAGTCTTAAAAAGTTATTGGTGTTCCAAATTCCTATATATCACTCTCATTTTGGTCTCTATCCCTAATAATAGCTTTCCTATTTCTAATAATTGTCCATTTCCCTTCCTTTTTGACTTACTTTACCTTTTGAACCTCCTTAATTTAGTTTGACTTAAATGAGGTCCTCATTTATAAAAATTCATGTCCTTTTTAAAGATGGATATTTACTAAGTATGCCAAATTTATGGTCACTACATCTTAGCCTAACATTGATTAGTGTATTGTTATGCTCAAGTATCTTTCTCAAAATTTTCATTTCTATAAGTTAAGTTGTTTCAATTTTTGAATTGAGGCTTTTGTAATCCATATCAAGTTTACAATATATTTTTTGGCGTAAATCACATGGTATTTCATTTGTCCACGGGTTTCGAACCAACCAGTGTGGTTCATCGTCAAGACAAGTTGAAGAACAGATCAAGCTATACATATTAAATAGAGAGAGCATACCTCCAACAGCTAAATAACCACAACATTTAAAAAATATTTCACAATAGAATAATTATAAATAAAGCAGTAAAAAGCAATAAAATTATTGTTAGCGCTGTGGCAATTACTTTTATGTTCAACACAGAGTTACCCCATCCAAAAACGTGGTCACTCACAACCACTTCCACTTTCTTACATTGTGCAACTCCCCTGTCCTTCTTTGACTGATGCTCCTGGTTAGTTCAATATAGTAAAACCAGAAAAGTTATGGCTGTGCATTCACAAATCGTCCATAAATATAAAAAGTGGGAAAGAGTTGAATTTATGATACCATGATGCAAGAGAATGGGGGATTCTAAGGCAAGAGAATATCCCGGATAGCTTTGCTTGGCGTGAGACACATCGATGGGATGCTCGGACTCTAAGATGGTATGGAAAATTATGCGGTGTTGAGGATGTGGCCAGTCAGACTTACAGGAGGTGTTAATTGGCAATTCATTGCCTCATATTCTGCCCTGGATCCACCGCGAAATCCCACGGCCATTGGCTGGAATGATTAGGGTAAATGAAGAGGAAAGAATGTGTGAGAACAAACTGAGGCAACGTGGAAAGAATCTCAACGTGAAGTCTGTCAAGAAAAGAAAAGAAAAGAAAAGAAAAGAAATGAAATGGAATGAAAAGAAAAGAAAAGAAAAGAAATGAAATGGAATGGAATGGATAAATGAATTTATAAGGTGATCATAATTAGGAATACAAGTCATTTGAGTTTGAGTTTGATTTTGTTTTTCTTTTTAAACACTTCCTGCTTTTGTTACCTATAAATTCACGAGGTAATCTCTTTACCCATAATCCAATACAATACAAAAATGATAATAATCCTTAAAACCAATAAACCTATAATTTTTTTATAAAAGTTAAATGAAGTTATTATATATTGATAAATTTTGAGAGTCTTATTTTACAGTCCAGTAAAAATGTTTTTTATAATAATTGAAATTTTACTCATATCTACTAAAATAAAAATTTAAAAATAAAAAAAATAATATACAAATTTTTAAATAATATCACATCATAAAAAAATTAAATTTTTTAAATTCATGTTAAATTTAGATTTAAAATGAATATATGGTGATGTTAATTCCTTCCTAATATATATTTATAATATGTATATATATACCTGAGCCCTCACGCTTAGCTCACCTAACATATTACGAGCCAAGGGTGGGGTGGATTTTAAATTATATGAGAAACTTTCACCTTTTTCCTTGTGTATGATACATTGACATTGACATTGACAGTGGATGATATGGTTCAAAATAATCAAATCGCCATCTAAATATTAACCTATTTCTTGGAGAGCCTCGTACTAAAATTATAGTTCTTGGTTTCTTGGGTTTTGAACTCATTAATGGTAATGTTGATATGTTTTTATTTTACATATTTAACCTAATTTCATTAATGGATTTAGTGATAATGATATATATTTGAAATAAAATGATTAATATATAATGTTTTTAGTTTTGGATTTAATTTTATAACTATATTTAAGTAGTGGAATGTTTTATAGTTTAATTTTTATTTGGTTGGTGTTGTTATGTGATGTTTAATAATATTATATTAGGATGGGCAGATAAATTAAATGATTTTCTATTTTTATTTTAAACTATTTAAAAAATATCATAAATTTATTAAATTATAATTTATTTTAAAATATTATTTAGATTTTTAGGAAATATTTTAAGCTATTTTGTAGTATACAAAGATTAAGATTTTATTTTCAAAATGTTTTTTTTTAATGATTAATTAAAAAAATGTCATTTAAATGAGTTTATAGTTTTTAGGCATATAATATTGATAAACTATTGTATTGACCTATATATTTTAACAAAAACTTATTTAAAAGTAAAAATCCTCCATGCTAAAGTGAGGGTGAATATCTATAGTTATTTATTTTTATTTATTTTTTTAAGTATATACTTATTTTATATATATTCATTTTATAACGAGTAATAAAATAAAATAAAATTAATCTTAAAATTAATTTCATTTAAATTATTATTAATTATCAAAATATTATTATTATTAATTATAAAAATAAATTAATATATAAGGTAATCTATATACTTTAAACATGTAACAATATTCTTAACCATGGAGATTCATGTCCACTATATCATGGAAATTCTTAACTTGTAAATAGCACTTGTTACAATACCATGGACCAATACCATGGGTTATTAATACGAATCATATAACATTTTCTTTAATTAATTAATTAGAGATAATTAATTAAAAAACATAACTAACTTAGATATAAATCTTAACTCTTGATCTGTGAATATTACTATGAATATTCCAACATATTTCATAGAAATTAAATATCTACTTTAACATCTCTAAATAACTTAAAAATAATTAAAAATCACTAAAAATTAGAATTTTTGAGATAACACTCTTTATTTCCCATTATTTTTGTTTCCTTTACAAATAAGCATATAATATAACCTCACTGCTCTAAATTTGGTTTAGGATCCCACTTGGTTGAGCATGGTAATGAAGTTGGTCATATATTCTTTATTTTCTTAATGATTTCTTTAAAGCTTCATGGCTATGGTATACACTATGCTAGAGATATAGATATGGTGTGGCTGACTTAGATCCACCATAATATCAGAACGTTCGTTATTGTTATGTTGTCCTTAACTCATGACCAAAACCTTATGACATTTTATTAACATTTACACAACCAAATTATAACTCAATCTTTTAATATAAAATCATATCGTAGGCATCAGGTGGTGTACAACTTATTTACCAAGGTTTTCACACTATATAAGTTTATAAGGTTTCCTCCTTGATGTTTCTTCTCTCTTTTGTTGGAACTCATACATGCATTAATTGAGCATTGAATGCTTTAGGCCTTGGGCCTTTATGGCACCAGTTGCATACGTGGAGGCCATGTGTATGTGGCTCACGTATCCTTAATATGTGGACGAGGGACCTATAATGTTAGACTAAATTGTAAATATGTTTTTTTATTTTATGGTAGCAATTGTTTTGCGAGTTGCTTTTTAGTGTGATTTTTTGGAAGTTTTTCTGGTCTAATTTCTCTAAAATCCTGCAAGAATTTATTGAAATCACATGCTTGATGGGTAACCCTTGCACAATAGAAGTGCCCTAGGGGTTTTTCAGGGTGTTGAATCTATATATATAGTAAAAAAACACAGTTTAAATAACACAAATAAAGATTTCGCCCCAAATTTTACCGCTAGATTATGACACCCAAAAATCCAAAAAGTCGCACTAAAGATTCCATTGTTCTAAGGTTATTCGATGGTGCACATTGATCTTCTTTTGTTAAGGTAATTAACTACCCTCCAATCCTCCCTTGCTTCAGCTTCAGTTGCACTTGCTTAGGTTGAGGGTAAAGCTCTGCAACCTCAAAATTGATTACTAAGGACGAGGGGTGTTCCTTGTGTTTTTTTTTTTTAAGATTTCACTCACAAACTCTATTGTGTTGCTCCATATGCTGACAACCATTACAGGGCGGGAATGCCGAGTCTTTTAACTCGACTTCTCTTGTTTTTATTTTCTTATCTTCTCTTTAATGAAACTATGTGCATCTTTTATAATAAATGCATTGCCATTGCTAATTTACTTAATTTATCTGTGAAATGGAAGGTCAAAGGGTTGTCCTTTGGAGGTTTCGAAGTGGCTAAATCCACTGCAAATTTTTATGCCGTTGACATATTTTTCACATAGGATTTTGTGCTGGTAATCATATTTCCTTCCTTTTTTTATTATACCTTGTCTAAAATTTTAAACCTTGATAAGGAACATCTATTCACTTTCTCAAATACATCTAGGAAAACACTAAGAGTTACACTGGAATTTCTTACTTAAACTTCACTCATAGTTCTAAATTATAGAAAGAGTATTTTTCAAAGATTCATTTCCAAGTAGTCTTATATACTTATTTGGAGAATCCATGACAATAGATTAAAGGTTTCCATGTTCCTCCCAAACATGAACTACTTTTCTCAGTGGTTCCCCTTGAGCTCTACTCCTCCCTGCCAAGAAAACAACATAGAATTTTTTTTTTAGCTTCACCTCCTTTATCCTTTAGCAATGTCCTGCTAACTTCTAGGCTCAGGTCCAGTCTTTCTCTCCCATTGACATTTTCTTAAAATTTATCTACTTCTATTTCTTACAGTTCTCTTTCAGAACTATCCACCCATGACATTTATCTCCACTCATGAAATCTTGGTGGTTTGCCTCAGCTAACAGTTCCACTCTCTGGCAAAAAGGAGGATTTTTTTTTCCAACCCCTTCTTGGGCACAAATGATTCCAATTATTCTCCTAGTAGTTAGGAATCTAATATTTCATGATAACCTTTAATATATTTTCAAGGATAATAATACACAAAAGCAATTTTTCATTATTAATCAAAATAAATATTTATGTTGTCACATCATATCACTTGTCCCACTTTGAATTTTCAGCCACATGTTCAATATAAAATCAATAAAAATCAATTTATGAGGGGTATCATAGCTCCCCTCCCTTTAAAGGGGAACATCGTCCTCGGTGTTTTCATGATTCCATTTTCCTTGGAATAACATAGGAAAAGTTTCTTTCATTTCATTTATCATCTCCCAAGTGGTCTCCACAGGCCCAAAGTTCTTCCATTGCACTTTAACTTGGGTGATGGCTCAATTTTAGAGTGTAATTTCCCTCTAGTCCAAAATTTGTAGAGGCTCAACATGTAACTTTCCTTCTGGTTCGACCTATACAACATTCAAATCAATAATATGAGCAAGATCATGAATATATTTTTTCAAAAGAAACATATAATATATATTATGAACCTTAATGTGGGCTAGTAATGCTAGCTGGTAGGCTACTAACCATACCGTAGCTAGTATTTCAAATGGCCAACAAAGTTGAGGGGATAGTTTAGAACAATTCCCCAATTTTAAGGAACTTTTTTTCTATCACACTTTAATATATACATGTTCACCCACTTGAAACTATTTGTGTATTCTTTTTAAGTTTGAGTAACTTTTTTTCATATCCTGTGCTACTTTTAATTTTTTCCTGATATTTTTCACCATATGTTCCATTTCTTATAGTAGATCTAGCCCTGGCATTAACCTATCGCCAAGCCAACTCCAAGTTAAGGGAATATGGAACTTCCTTCCATACAAATTTGGAAAGGACTCATCTTGAGTGACGCTTGAGAACTATTATTATAGGAAAAATCCACTAAATGCAGATAGTCCTCCCATTTCTTGGGTTCTTTCATTATGTACATGCGTAGCATGCCTTCAAGGACCTGATTAACCGTTTCTATTTTCCCATTTGTTTGTGGATGGTACATAGTACTGTATACACATTTCAGTAAATAATGCATTCCAAAATTTGGAAGTGAATTTTGCGTCTCTGTTTGATATAAATATCATTTGTATCCCATGACATTAGAAAATTTCTTTGACGAATACTTCTGCCACCTGCACAAATTTATAAGTACACTAAACAAGTATAAAATGAGTAGCCCTAGACAACTTGTCTACCACAACCATAATAGAATCATGTTGTCTTCGAGTCTTGGGTAACCCACTAATAAAATCTAGTGAAATTGCCTCCCATTTCCATTATGGTATAGGTAGGGGATTCAATAATCCAGCTGGGTTTTGATGTTGCATATTTACTTGTTGACATTCTTGGCATCTTGCTAAGTATTCATCTACTTCCTTCTTCATATCAGACTAGAAAAATTATTTTTTAAGAACAATGATCATTTTATGATAACCCAAGTGAGTTGAGAAGGGCCTCTTATGGTTTTCATCTAATATTAATCGTTTAATTTTAGCGACGTATGGAACATAAAGTATTTTTTTATTTGTTAACAATCCAATTTTAACTGCATAATCTGGTTGTTTCTTTTGATTAGTTTTATTTTTTAGATTTTCACAAATATGATTATAACACTTATCTTCTAATGCTGCCATTTTAATCTTTTTAATGAAATTTGTTTCAACTTTACTCATTATAACTTCACAAACTTGTTTCTAACTTTGACTTAGCACATCTGCCACCTTGTTTTCTTTTCCTTTTATATGCTTCATGTTGAAATCATATTCACTTAGGAAGGCCATCCATCTAGTTCGCCTAACATTCATATCATGTGAGCTGAAAAAATATTTTAAACTCATATGATTAGTAACTAAGGTAAACTTCTTACCAATTAAGTAGTGTCTCCACATTTTAAGTGTGTGTATGACTATAGTTAGTTGAAGATTGTAATATTCATAGTTTCTTTCATGCTCCTTTGGTTTGCAAGATTCATAATCCACCACATGATATTCTTGCATAAGCACACCCCCTATACCTTCTAAACAAGCGGAAGTACATAATTTAAAATCGTTATCAAGGGCTGCTAGTTTCAGTATAGGTGCAACAATAAGTAATTCTTTTAACTACTCAAAGCTTTCTTGACATTTTTTAGTCCACTCAAATTTCATCCCCTTTTTCTGTAAAGAGGTTATGGGGAATGCTAGTTTAGAAAACCCCTCTATGAATATGCAATAATATCTGATGATACCCACGAATGGTTTCACATTTGCCACATGCTTGGGAATTGGCCAATTAATGGTATTTACCTTTTCGGGATCCATTGCTATCCCATATTTAGATATAACATGTCCAAGATATCATATATTGTCGTGGTAAAATTTACATTTGTTGAACTTAGTGTATAACTAGTTTCCATGTAAGGTTTACAACACTATTTCTAAATGTTGTTTGTGTTCCTCCTAAGTCTTCGAATAAATCAATATGTCATCTATAAAGATGAGTACGAATGTGTCCACAAATTTACTAAAGACATTGTTCATCAAGGACATACAAATAATATGTGCATTTACAAGCCCAAAAGGAAGCACTGCAAACTCACAATGTCCATATCAGGTTCAAAAAGCTATTTTTGGAATGTCCTCTTCTTTCATTCTCAGTTTGGGATAACCAAATCTGAGATCTATTTTAGAAAACACAATTGTTCCCATTAATTGGTTAAATAAATCGTCATTATGGGGTAGGGGATACTTAATTTTAACTGTGAATTTATTCAATTTCTAGTAGTCAATACATAACCCAAATCTTCTGTATTCCTTCTTGACAAATAGGACTAGTGCACCCCATGGTGAAACTGTAACTGCATTTTTAGCTCCACTAGTTCTGGTATAATCATCTGATAAGGTGTTTTTGATACCAGTGTTGCTATTGGTATTATCTCTATAGAAAAATATATATCTCTCTTAGACAATAAACCAAGGATCTCATCAGTAAATACATTTTGACAGTCTCAAATAACTTCTCAATTAGGCAAGGATTCAACTAACTTATCTTGTGAGTGGTCCTCCACTTGAATGGAAAACGACTGACATCCTTTCCTTGCAACCCCCTTTAATTTTAGGAAAGATATTTGGTGCATAGAAATGGGCTTGGGTATGTCTTTTATAATTTGAGTCTCTCCATTTTTTAAAGTATAGGTAATAGTTTTATCAAGGCAATTAACAATTCCCTTGTGCCCCTCTAATCACTCCATCCCAACCAAAACATCATATGAACAGTGTGGCAGAATGTTCAAATTCATAACTATCAAATTTCCATTTAACTTTACTGGGCATGTATTTACCTATTTATTAATTTTTCTTTTTGTGCCAGAAGCTAAATGGACCAGCCAAGAATTTTTATATTTTTCAGACTTTAAATTACATTTTTCTATAATATAGGGACTAATATAACTTAGATTGGCATTGAGGTCTATCAAAACATAAACAAGTTGGTTAACAACTATACCTTATGTCTCCATCATGGTGGATTGATGCTCTGCTTGATGCTCTTCCATGGCTACATTGATACGTGAAATATTTCTATCCACATCATTAACGTTAAAGGCCTCTTAAATATTATGCATGTTTTATACAGATCTTGTATTGTAGGGACAATTTCACAAAAGGTGGGGGTTCTCCACAACCCCAACACTTTAGAGGCTCTTTATCCTTCCCATTAAATCCTTTATTAATGAATTTTGTCTGTTTATATCTATTTTGAGTCTACATTTGAGCTCTTTGGGTTTGATCACTATTTTTACTAAATTTTTCATTATGATTTTCCTTACCATATTTCTTAAACAATCCATGTTTTCCTCCTTTTCCACCCTAGACAATATGTCCCTCTTCTTATTGGGCTATGATTTTAGGTTTCATTCCTCTATTTGACTTGTGTTGATTGCCAAAATTAACCTCATCAACATTTGAGAAATCACCCAGTCAGAGGCCCAAATTAAACTATTTTCTGTTTGGGGTGGTGATTCCTGCTGCTTTTAAATTGGGTCCAGTTACTTGTATGGAAGTTGCCCCAATGGATGGAGACTTAAGCATATATAAACTAAAATAGAAATATAGCAAGCAAGATAATGATTCTAGGTGAAGACGAGAAAGTAAAATAAATAAATTCTAACTAAAATATATCTTTTAATATATAACTTTGGTGCAATTGCATATGTGAAATGAAACGTAACGCAATAATTAGAGATGTAGATCTCTTTGTTAAAAAATTCAATTAAAACAAATTGTAAATGATAAACAATTCAATTAAATAGTTAATCGAAATGTTATATGAAAAACATCCACGTATAATTTCGAATGATTATGTTTACAAATGGAAGATACAATTAATCATAAATGAATTTTTAAATACTTTATTTATAAATATGAATAAACTTAAACGAAAAAATATAAGAAAGACAAAATTAATAATAGTAGCAACCCTGCACTACTCTTCTCAGACATGGAACCAAAAGTGGTTCAACTTATATTAAAAAAGAAACTCGTACAAAAGTGAAACTGGTCCTTTTCTTTCAAAATTATAAAACTTTTGTCCTTGGGCTTTAAAGTTTTTTAAATATTTTTTAAACAAGAAAGGAGAATAGTTACATCTTCGACATTTTTTCAACCAAAACAAAAACAAACTTGAACATAATATAAAGTTGTTACAACTTTTAAAACTGAAAATAAATATTCAACATGGAGGAACAATTGTTGATGAAGAGCCAGTGGGTTTTTTCCATTGCTGATATATTTCTAGAAGATGAACCAACTTGGGAAGTGAGTGATGTCTAATGATCACTTGACAAATATATACTTAATCTTGTAAGGTTGCCAGTAATTGAGTAGCTTGTTCATTGACAACTTGAAGGTAACCATATGGTTTGGTGAGGAATTCCTAGGTCAACTAAAAAATTACCTTTGACAATTGTCTCTAATTAAACCAAGAAGCTCTTTTTTGGTATTATATGTAAACCGAGAATTATATACAAGCTATGGTTTGGACTGTTTATACATAACCTGGAGATGTTTTGGCTTGAAAGAACCAATTATTGTGCCACAAGAAGTGACAAATTTCCTTTCTGTAATCTCCACATTTTCAACCACCCAACGAATCATATGGGTATATGGAAAAAGTCTCAAATGGGCAACAATTTTGTGAAGGCGAGATTTTGCAATATCCTAGAGCATTGCTTTTGAAGCTTTGTTACGTCCTTTCTCAGTGATTTCTACTTTCGGGCTTGAATAATATTCCTCTAGTAATTCCTCTCCAAAGAGTTTAGACATTGCATTCCAGGATGAAATTATAGAATCCATTGTGCAAACAGTATTGAAGAATAGGAAATAATCTAACAACTTCTCATCGATTTCTTCCAAGAATGTCCCTTTTGGTGGCTGAATCAACGTCACTTTCTTGGCTTTCACCATCCTAATAGTTTTGGAAGAGATTACAGAGCTATTACTTTGTTACAATGAAAACTAATGTTAGAATGTTATTCAAAGGATAAATGTAATAAAACTCTTCAATTTAATATAATTACGTAAAACCGTTAAATCATTAATTTTCTCATGCAAGACTTAAAATGCACGAAAGGTGGTAAGGACAAAAAATTGAATTATCGGCGCACTTACTGATTTGACACGTAAACATGACAACTTCGTAGGGGTGACAAGTGGCTATATTTGATTTGGGAGAGAGGTGACTTAACATTCGTCGTGGCTCCTTATATTACGTGACTAGATCATAGAAAGATAAGAAAATATAGATCAATGGCTTGAAAATAAGCCTCTTCGAGGGGGAAACCTCCTTTTACATCACATTAATGAACAATTCTCGGATTATACAAATGACAAGACCTTCTTGTTATATATAGGAGTCTAAAGGATCACAATATAATCAGATCCTACATAACAATAATAATATAAGGGAACAACAATAAATGCAATGGCCTTCTTTGGGGCACAATAATACAATATGGGGGCTACACTACTATTATAGGGACCTAACATGCCCCTCTCCTTCAAAAAAGTATTGTCTTTGATGCTTGAGTCATTTTGGATGATTTTTCATAAAATTCGCATCTCCCATGTGGAATCTTCAGTAGGTAAGTTCTTCCACTTAATGAGATACTTTGAAATTGATTGATTACATAACTATTGGGTTCTTCTTTCTATGATTGTTTTAGGCTCCAATATGATTTTTCCTTCCTCGTCAACCTCTGGCAATAGTGTTTGAACTAAGAGTTTGTCACTAATAAATTTTTTTAAGCATGAAAAGTGGAAAACTGGGTGTACCATGTCAATTACTACTTATAGACAAGGATTGAAAAGGATTTAATTGCAAAAGGTGAAAATCATGGAGGCTGGTGGTCCCATAGAATATTTTTAGTCTCGTGGACATTAAAATATCATTCATTCGATGACAACATTCATCTCTTTCAGGTATGACAATAATGATAATTGGTAGAATTGAACTTAGGGTTACTTTGACAACAACATTCATATATTTCTGGCATGGAAACAATGGTAATTGGCATCTGTTTGGGCAGAGAATTATCATCCAAATGTCTTCTAAAACAACAATATTGGGCGGAGGTTCAGTTAGAGGTAACAATGGTTTTTGTTCTCATATTTGAGATAGCGTCCCATCTTGAGCATCTTCATGCTAGCACAATTGCTATAGGGTTAAATTCTTGACAATGTACTCTCTTGAGGTTCGATCTAAGGTTCATTCATCCCTCTGTGGCAGTGAAATGTTGGAATAAGCCCTATTATGGTAATAGCTACCTCAAAATGATCCTTGATGGCTGCAACTCACACTTAGGGTCAAATCCAAGTTTGTTGAGAGCATTGAGTTTGACTATTGTAGCCACTAAACCCTTCTAAGGTCTAGCTTGGGTAGCGAGGGTCTGCTTGGGGCAACGTGGGATGATTCAAGAATAATGGCATAACTTTTGTAACATTCTCCAAGGAGTTTTGTGGCAACATATTGAGACTAGGGCATGATCTGGGCATCAGATCACCTCTATGTGGATTCGTGACAACGAAACAATTCTGAGGTGTGTCTGTAGCAAGCATCTAGGTATTATAATATATATATATATATATTATATATATATAATATTATATATATATATATTATTATATATATATATATAATATTATATATATATATATTATATATATATATATATATATTCTTCACAAATAGAAACATCCATTCACTTTCTCAAATACATCTAGGAAAACACTAAGAGCTACACTGGAATTTCCTACTTAAAATCCACAAATAGTTTTAAATTATAGAAAGACTATATTTATCAAAGATTCATTTCCAAGTAGTCTTAGATACTTGTTTGGAGAATCGATGAGAATAGATTAAAGGCTTCCACGTTCCTCCCAAACATGAACTACTTTCCTTAGTAGTTCCCCTCCATCTCTACTCCTCCCTACCAGAAAAACAACATATGAGTTTTTCTTTAGCTTCACCTCCTTAATCCTTTAGCAGTGTCTTGCTAACTTCTAGGTTCAAGTCCAGTCTTTCTCTCCCACTGGCCTTTTCTTAAAAAATGTCTGCTTTTATTTTATGCAATTCTCTTTCATAACTACCCACCCATGACATTTATCTCTAATCATGAAATCTTGGTGGTTTGCCTTAGTTAATAGTTCCACTGTCTGGAAAAAAGGAGGATTTTTTTTTCTTACCCCTTCTTGGGAACAAATGATTCCAACTGTTTTCCTAGCAGTTAGGAATCTAATCTCTCATGATAGTCTTTAATATATTTTCAAGGATAATAATACACAAAAACAATTTTTCATTATTAATCAAAATAAATATTTACATTTCCACATCATATCAGTTATCACACTTTGAATTTTTAGCCACATGTTCAATATAAAATCCATAAAAATAAATTTATGAGGGGGCATCATATATCCCCTCCCTTTAAAATGGAACATTGTCCTCAGTGTTTTCACATTTCCATTTTCCTTGGAATAACATAGGAAAATATTCTTTCATTTCATCTTCCATCTCCCAAGTGGTCTCCACAGGTCCAAAGTGCTTCCATTGTACTTTAACCTGGGTGACGACTCAATTTCAGAGTGTAATTTCCCTTCAATCCAAATTTGTAGAGGCTCGACATGAAATTTGTCTTCCGGTTTGACCTGTACAACATACCAATCCAATAATATGAGTGGGATCATGAATATATTTTTTCAAAAGAAACACATAAAATATATTATGAACCTTAATGTGGGTTGGTAGTGCTAGCTGGTAGGCCACTGGCCATACCCTGGCTAGTATCTCAAATGACCCACAAAACTGAGGGGACAGTTTAGAACAGTTCCCCAATTTTAAGGAACTCTTTTTCTATCACACTTTAATATATACATGTTCACCCACTTGAAATTCTTTCTGTCCTTTTTAAGTTTGTGTAACTTTTTTTTCATATCTTGTGCTTCTTTTAATTTTTTCCTGATATTTTTCGCCATATGTTCCATTTCTTATAGTAGATCTAGCCCTAGCATTAGCCTATCATCAAGCTAACTCCATGTTAAGGGAATATGGAACTTCCTTCCATACAAAACCGGAAAGAACTCATCTTGAGTGATGCCTGAGAACTATTATGATAGGAAAACTCTACTAAATGTAGATAGTCCTCACATTTCATGGGTTGGTTCATTATGTACATGCATAACATGCCTTCAAGGACTCAATTAACCCTTTCAGTTTCTCCATTTATTTGTGGATGGTACACAACACTGCATACACATTTCAGTAAACATTTCCTTCCAAAAATTGGAAGTGAATTTTGTGTCTCTGTTTGATATAAATATCATTTGTATCCCATGACGTTAGAAAATTTCTTCTGTGAAGACTTCTGCCACCTGCACAACTTTATGTAGACTAAACAAGTATAAAATGGGCATCCCTAGATAACTTGTCTACCACAAGCATAATATAATCGCGTTGTCTTCGAGTCTTGGGTAACCCACTAATAAAACCTGGTGAAATCACCACCCATTTCCATTTTGTTATAGGCAGGGAGTTCAATAATCCCACTGGGTGTTGATGTTGTACTTTTACTTGTTGACATTCTTGGCATCTTACTAAGTATTCATCTACTTCCTTCTTCATATCAGGTAAGAAAAATCATTTTTTATGAACAATGATCATTTTATGATAACCCAAGTGAGTTGAGAAGGGTCTCTTATGGTTTTCATCTAATATTAATTGTTTAATTTTAGCTACATATAGAACATAAAGTATTTTTTTATATGTTAACAATCCACTTTTAACTGTATAATCTAGTTGTTTCTGTTGATTAGTTTTATTTTTCATTTTTTCCCAGATATGATTATAACACTTATCTTCTAATGTTGCCATTTTAATCTGTTTAATGAAATTTGTTTTAGCTTTTCTCATTATAACTTCAAAAACTTGTTTCAAAATTTGACTTAGTGCATCTACCACCTTGTATCTTTTCCTTTTATATGCTTAATGTCCAAATCATATTCACTCAGGATGGCCATCCATCTAGTTTGCCTAGCATTCATATCAAGTGAGCTGAAATATATTTTAAACTCACATGATTAGTAACTAAGGTAAAGTTCTTACCAATTAAGTAGTGTCTCCACATTTTAAGTGTGTGGATGAGTGCTACTAGTTGAAGATCATAATCTGCATAGTTTCTTTCATGCTCCTTTGGTTTTTTAGATTCATAATCCACCATATGATCTTCTTGCATAAGCACACCCCCTATACCTTCCAAACAAGTAGAAGTACATACTTCAAAATCCTTATCAAGGGTTGCTAGTTTCAGCACATGTGCAATAATAAGTAATTTTTTTAACTACTCAAAGCTTTCTTGACATTTTTGAGTCCACTCAAATTTCACCCCTTTTTCTGTAAGGAGGTTATGGGGTATGGTAATTTAGAAAATCCCTCTATGAATATGCAATAATATTCTATGATACCCATGAATGATCTCACATCTACCACATCCTTGGGAATTGTCCAATTAAGAATGGTCTTTACCTTTTTGGGATCCATTTCTATCCCATCTTTAGATATCACATGTCCAAGATATTGTATATTGTCGTGGTAAAATTCACATTTGTTGAACTTAGTGTATAACTGATTTCCATGTAAGGTCTATAACATTATTTCTAAATGTTGTTTGTGTTCCTCTCGAGTCTTCGAATAAATCTATATGCCATCCATAAAGATGAGTAAGAACTTGTCAAAAAATTTACTAAAGACACTTTTCGTCAAGGACATACAAATAATAGGTGCAATTACAAGCCCAAAAGGAAGCACCGCAAACTCGCAATGTCCATATCGGGTTTAGAAAGCTATTTTTTGAATGTACTCTTCTTTAATTCTCAACTGGTGGTAACCAGATTTGAGATGTATTTTAGAAAACACAATTGTTCCCATTACTTGGTAAAATAAATCGTTATTTTGGGGCATGGGATACTTATTTTTAATTGTCAAATTTTCAATTTCAAGTAGTCAATACATAACCTGAATCTTTTGTATTTCTTCTTGACAAACAAGACTAGTGCATCCCATGGTGAAATTGTAATTGCATTTTTAGCTCCATTAGTTCTGGTATAGTCATCCAATAAGGTGCTTTTGGTACCAGTGCTACTACTAGTATTATATATGTAGAAAAATATATATCTCTCTTAGACAATAAACCAAGAATATCGTCAGGAAATACATATTGATAGCCTCAAATAAATTCTAAATTAGTTAAGGATTCAACTAGGATTCAACTAAATTATCTTGTGAGTGAGCCTCCACTTGAATGGAAAACAATTGGCATCCTTTCCTTGCAACCCTCTATAATTTTAGGGAAAATATTTGGTGCATAGAAATGGTCATGGGTATGTATTTTATAATTTGATTTTATCCATTTTTTGAAGTATAGTTTATATTTTTATCAAGGCAATTAACAATTCCCTTGTGCCCCTCTAAACACTCCATCCCAAACAAAACATCAAATGAACCGTGTGGCATAATGTTCAAATTAATAACTATTAAATTTCCATTTAACTTTACTAGGCATTTATTCACCTAATTATTAATATTTTTTTTTGTTCCTGTAGCTAAATGGACTAACCAATAATTTTTATATTTTTTAGACTTTAAATTACAATTTTCTACAATCTAGGGACTAATATAACTCAAACTGACACTGGGGTCTATCATAACATAAACAAGTTGTTTAACAATTATACCTTCTATCTCCATCATGGTGGATTGATGCTCTCCTTGACACTCTTCCAAGGTTGCATTGATACGTGAAATATTTCTAGCCACATCATTAACGTTAGAGGCCTCTTAAATGTTATGCAGGTTTTTATACATATCTTGTATTATAGGGACAATTTCCTGAAAGGCAGGGTTCTCCATAGCCCCAACACATTAGAGGTTCTTTATCCTTCCCATTAAATCCTTTATTAATGAATTTTGTCTGTTTAGATTTATTTTGAGTCTACATCTAAGCTATTTGGGTATGAATACTATTTTTACTAAAATTTTGATAATGATTTCCCATATCATATTTCTTAAACAATCCATGTTTTCCTCCTTTTCCACCCTAGATGTTATGTCCCTCTTCTTATTGGGCTATGATTTCAGGTTTTCATTCCTCTATTTGGCATGTGTTGATGGCCAAGATTGACCTCATCAACATTTGAGAAATCACCCATCCAAAGGCCCAAATTAAACTATTTTATGTTTGGGGTGGTGATTCTGACTGCTTTTAAATTGGATTCATATGGAAGTTGCCCCAGTTGTTGGGCATGGAATCCCCCCATAGCATGTTTTGGGGCTCAGAGCCCAAGTTTTGGTGAAAGTTTTTGTAAGACTCCACGAATTGCGAGTGCGGAGCGTGAAGTAGAGGTTAAGCCATAGGGTTGTCCACCCTAAAGTAATGTAATGTAATGTAAAGTCATGTCAGCCTACCCATGGTCTGTAGACCATGGGATTGTATAAATAGAGTGAGGCTCTAAGTTGTAAAGATAGTTAATAGTGAAGGAAGAAGAGAGAAGAGTATGAATGGTTTGAGCTTAGAATAGGATTCTAAGTGTATTGGGTCATAGTAGTAGGAAGAGGCTTTGCAGCTGAGTGCGCAGAGACCTAGTAGAGTCCACAGCTAAGTGCACGGACTCCTGCAGCTGAGTGCACAGGGCAGTGTTGAGTTTGTAATCTGGATTGAAGATTAATAAAGAGAAGTTGATTCATATTTCTGTGTAATTGTTGTGCATTGCCTTCTTTATGTTTATACTTTTTTATTTATCGCGCGCACTAATATGATTGATGGATATGCTGCAATAATCATTAGTCTTGCATAAACAAGTTAAGTAATTAGATAATAACAGACTAAATAGCAAGGAAATTGGGTATTCTACAGGTTGTGCCCTGAATAGGGTTGTGTGGAAGCAACACCATAGGTTGCGAAGGAATAGCAAGTGTACGTAGCAAAGGGTTAGACTGCGGACCTTTAGAATCCCATCAGACATCCCCAGGGTGTAGAAATCTGGTTCTAGCACCCTCCCATATTACTTTGGGTGAGACCTCAGTCCGTGCTCTGTGGACTATTGCTAAAAGTGCCAGTAATACCGGGATTTGCTTGGCTAAATCACCTCTGAACCTGGGTTAGGCCCATACAAGCCAAAAAATGGTTCCATTTCTAGACCAAGATCTACATAAAGGATATCTGATGTTGTTCCACTGGAATTCAATGAAGAAATAAATTGAAGAGTGGTTGGACAAGAAGATTCACGAGTTTGCAGTGCAAGAGAACAAAAATCCGCGAGCATCTAAGGAACAATGGTTGGAGCATTACTTGTATACAGAAATCCACGAAATTTTCTTTATATCCTTTATGTCTAAGCTGTATGAGTGGATCGTGAAGTTAACAGACAGTCAGAGAAGGTGTAGGCTCGACAAACCAATTGTGTGGACTCCAGAATTAGTGCAGAAACTAGAAGTGTAAGGAGATAGGATAACGCAAGTTGTGGACCATTAGCTCAATTGAATAATAGGGGGATTTATCACTAAGTTCGCGGTAGACACGACTATTAGCTATAGTGAGTCGGAGCGACGTTTTGTCAAGGGGTCGTGAGAAGGAAGATCTATAGAAGCGAAAGTAGTGAAGAGTTGGAAAACAATCCCTTAATTTCACCCTCGCGGGAAAGCAAGGAAGAGCTCATGAAAGTTTCTCCAAGAAGCATGGTCAGTCTGATAAGACAACGTATTCCGCGTTTACCGCCTCCACCCACATCGCCACCCATCTCACCCTCCTCACCTCCATATCCACCCACCCCACCTCTGCCACCACCACAGTTCAGTATGGCGAGTGTGATCAATCTACCGGTATTCAAAGGAGTGGGAAACGAAGATCCGGACCAATTTTGGTTAGTGGTAAGAGTAGTATGGGAAGCACAAGGCATCGTGGATGATAATATTAAAAAGGCTACACTGGTGAGCGCGTTGTAGGATCGCGCATTAACGTGGTATTTCAAGCATTCTAATGACCACCCGAACACAGGAATTGCAGAGATCTAGGTTGCGCTGAACAAGGAATTTAGCAGGTCAAAATCAGAAACACAATCAATCATCGGGTTTAAGGAGATAGTGATGATCCCAAGTGAGAACCCCTGGGATCTGGACCAAAGGTTGAAGAGTACGATCCACGAAGCCAATATTACTTTTAACAGATGCACAACATCGTGCATGGTTTTTGGCCTCACTTATGCCACACTTAAGGATGACGCTATCACAACAAAAGCTTTCCACCGAGGCCCAAGCGTTGGAGTTGGCAATGAGATTGCATGAGACCCCTATACAAGACCCCAGTTTGGGAGTCCAACAAAAAATGCGCAGCTACAGAATCTGTGTCTGGAAATGCAAAGTTTGAAACAGGACAAGACACCTTGGACGGAGGTGCATGAGGAGGTATGGTGCATAAAATGCAAAGGCCAAGGGCGCGACAAGGACCACTGTCTAGTGTTCACGAACTATTTAGCAGGAGGAGGGTTGATGCTGGTAAGACCTAAAGCACAGGCAGGGCTAAGCCCGATGTCTGCATTATGGTGTGCGATCTGCTAGATAGGAGGAAAACACACCATGAATAATTGTCATCTATTGCAGAAGTATGCGTAGACATCCCAACAATTGTTTTGTAATTTCTGCAGGTCGGTAGGCCATGATGAACACACCTGCCGAAGCTATGAACTAATGATGGACCGGACTCCTGCCTACAGGGTGTAGACCAAAATGCGAGGATGGTGTGAGGTGGGTTTCAGGGGTGTGGTAGGAGTCGAGGCGAGATGGGACTAGAAAGGGGCCGTGAACAAATAATTTGTTATAATTGTGGAGGGCCAGGGCACTATGCCCGCGATTGTACAAACCCAACAAGAATATCATGTTGGTACTGTACTTAGTTTGATCATGGAGCAGAAGACTGCCCTTCACTGATAGCGAGGATGCATGAAAAGGGGGTACTCCAGCCCCCTCCTACCCAGAATTTACAAATGATGAGGTCTAAGCTGCGCGAAGAAGACCCAAATGTAAACATGATGCTCAGGAGCAGTATGACCACGGGAGATGATAAAGGGAAGCAGCTAGAAGAAAGCGTGTGGGTTCACAAGGCTCCTACAAAAGAGCCTGATTTTGATTTAGAACGCGTGAAGGAGATATTCTTGGAAGCTAAGAAGAGCTTCACGGAGGCCTCCACTTCTGGTAGTAAGGATCAACTAGAACCAAGGATGGATCCTTCAATGCTCACTACCTTTCTGGAGACATGCATGAAACTCTTGCACGACAACAAGGCAGTCAAAGGACTACATGAACTTATCACTAGGTGCACGGGGTCAGGAGAACTGCGCGTGGTCCAGAAACTTGGGAAGCATGCGTTGCACACCGGAAGCGAAATGAGGTTGATTGTGTAGATTGGTGAGTATGAAATGGATCAGGTAATCCTAGATCTGGGTTCAGACGCGAATGTACTACCAAAGTAAACATGGGAACGCATGGGCAGACCCACACTACAATGGTCCCCTATTCAGTTACGAATGGTGAACCAACAAAATATTTTTCCCATGGGAAGATTACAAGGGGTAATAGTCGATATTGAAGGTGCGAGTGCACAGGCAGAGTTTGAAGTGATAGAGATTGTCGATGACAATAATCCCTATCTCGTGCTACTAGGAATAGACTGGGCTACTAAGATGAACAGAGTCATAAATCTGAAGAAGCGCAAAATGATCTTTGAGAAAAAGTCACTATGCGTGGTAGTACCGCTAGATCTAGTCGAAGGAGTGTGATACAATGAACCGGTGCGCGATGACGATAGTGATGATGATCTTGATTGTATTTACAAGATAACTATGTGAGAAGAGGATTGGGTGAATCTGACTGCAAATGGGAGGATTTCATGGGAGCGCGAAAGCTCCTCCGCTTCGAATTCAGATGAAGAGATAGAACGATGGCAGAATTAGTTGCATGAAGCAACAACGCTTAATTGCAACATGATGGTTAGATCACTATGTTGCATGACAATAGAGGCAAGGGAGTTGCCGACATATGATGGATTGTCAGTGGTGGATGAATTCCTGAGCAAATTTGAAAGCGTAGTTCTAGAACAGCAGCAATTTGATGCGCTAAAGTGGGCACTGCACGCCACACCTCCACGATGGTGGGGTACGCATCAAGGAAATTTTGAGGATTGGTGCGGATGCAGAAGGATGATGCGCTTGAGTTTTGGAAAACCATCACGAATGGATGAGATCAGATGACACTGCAATTGTTTGAGAAATGGACAATTGACTTTATGGGCCTGATCAAACCTCAAGGAAAGACGAGTGCACGTTACATCATCACCGTGATGAAGTATCTGACACGATGGGCAGAAGCACAGTCAGTGAAGGACTACATGGTCGCTACGGCTACAAAGTTTTTGTTCGAAAATGTGTTGGCACGCTTTGGCTGTCCGAAAATCTTAATGACTGATCGCGGAACACATTTCTTGAATGAAACCATCAACGCGCTCACAGAAGAGTTCTAGATGTATCATCAAAAAAGTACACCGTACCACCCATAGGCCAATGGGACAGTAGAGGCATTCAATAAAATACTGGAGAGTGCGCTGACCAAAGTATGTAACATGCAACATAACAACTAGGACCTGCAAGTACCTGCTGTGTTATGGGCGTACAGGACAACATGCAAGAAATTGACAAGACAGGCACCATTCTGGTTGGTCTATGGTACAAAAGTCGTTATGCCAATGGAATACATCGTACCTAGTCTGTGAATAGCAGCATTCACAGGCATGACGAACCGTGAAGCTCTGGAAGAAAGGCTCGTGCAATTAGAAGAACTCAAGGAAGAATGGTTTCTGGTTGGGTTTCACCAGGAGGTACAAAAGCAACATGAAAAGGCCTAGAACAACTGCCATATCAAGTTGTGCACCTTCAAGATAAAGGACTTAATGCTACTGTATGATAGTAAGTTTGAAAAATTTCTGGGAAAATTCAAAATGCACTAGCTGGGACCATATGTGCTAAAGGAGGTCACAAATGGAGGCGTGATCCAGCTAGTCAAACTCAATGGAGAACCCTTCTCAGGAAAAGTAAATGACAATCGCTTGAAACCCTACACAAGTGGGTCGGCTCTCTGACTAATTGGACACAACACAGTCTTCGCAACCCAAGGAGCCAGGCAAGGGCTCGGGACTCTAAACATACGCGCTAGAAGTCAGTACTAAGGAAAGGACACAATTCAGCCGCGGATGATTCATAAGCAAGAATGCATCAAGCCCAGCAAACTGCAACACAGTGTATCGTGGTCCTCCAAGCAGTATGGGACTAGTTCGAGGGGCTCCGTGCCAAGATCGCGGCACTAGTAGAGTGACTCGAGACGAGTCACGATGATTGTGTTGGGGGCCTGCTGGGCATGGAATCCCCCCACATCATGTTTTGGGGCTTAGAGCCCAAGTTTTGGTTAATGTTTTTGTAAGACT
Organism: Pinus taeda; assembly: GCA_000404065.3. Classification (NCBI taxonomy): domain Eukaryota; kingdom Viridiplantae; phylum Streptophyta; class Pinopsida; order Pinales; family Pinaceae; genus Pinus; species Pinus taeda. The sequence goes on from APFE030894590.1 coordinate 257,597, forward strand.
TTGTGAATTGCGAGCAAGGAGCGTGAAGTAGAGGTTAAGTCATAGGGTTATCTTCCCTAAAGTAATGTAATGTAATGTAAAGTCATGTCAACCTACTCATGGTCTGCGGACCATGGGGTTGTATAAATAGAGTGAGGCTCTAAGTTGTAAAGATATTTAATAGTGAAGGAAGAAGAGAGAAGAGTATGAATGGTTTGAGCTTAGAGCAGGATTCTAAGTTTATTGGGTCATAGTAGTAGGAAGAGGCTCTACAGCTGAGTGTGCATAGGCCTAGTAGAGTCCGCAGCTGAGTGCGCAGGATGGTGTCGAGTCTATAATCGAGATTAATAAAGAGAAGTTGATTCATATTTATGTGTAATTGTTGTGAACTACTTTCTTTATGTTTATACTGTTTTATTTATCATGCACACTGATATGATTGATGGATATGCTATAATAATCATTAGTCTTGCATAAACAAGTTAAGTAATTAGATAATAACAGACTAAATATCAAGGAAATTGGGTATTCTACGGGTTGCGCCCCGAATAGGGCTGCGCGGAAGCAGCACCACAAGTTGTGAAGGAAAAGCAAGTGCACGTAGCAACAGGTCAGACCGCCGTCCTCCAAAAGCCCATCAGACATCCCCAGGGTGCAGAAACCTGGTTCTAGCACCCTCCCATACTACTTCGGGTGAGACCTCAGTCCATGCTCGACGGACTGTTGCCGAAAGGGCCAGTAGTACTGGGATTTGCTTGGCTAAATCACCTCTGAACTTAGGTAAGGCCCATACAATCCAACACCAGTGGATGGAGGCTTAAGGATATATAAACTAAAATAGAAATATATCAAGCAAGACAATGATTCTAAGTGAAGACAAGAAAGTAAAATAAATAAATTCTTACTAAAATATATCGTTTTAAATAACTTGGATGCAATTGCATATCTGAAATGAAAGGTAACTCAATAACTAGATATGTAGATCTCTTTGTCAAATCATTTAATTAAAACAAACTATAAATGATAAACAATTAAATTAAATAGTTAATTGAATTGCTATATGAACAATATCCACATATAATTTCGAATAATTATGTTTACAAATGAAAGGTACAATTAGACATAAATGAATTATTAAATCCTTCAATTATAAACATGAACAAACTTAAATGATTGCAATAAAAAATATAAGAAAGACAAAATAAATAATAGTACCAACCCTGCACTTCTCTTCTAATACATGGAATCAAAAGTGGTTCAACTTATATTAGAAAATAAACTTGAACAAAAGAGCAACTGGCCCAAGGTAATATTATTGATGAGCTACATGATGAAAATGATGCCCAAATTATATGTCAAGAAGACAACCATCGCAAAGGCAATTGCCAACAATATAGCTTTGAGGACAAAGCTTCCAAAGGAAGAGGCTATGTTATGAATATAATTCATAACAATTAGCAAAATAAATAAATATAATTATTAAATGATTAAATATTATTTAGGTTAGATAATCATTAAATTAAGTGAAAAGGCATGTCTAAAAGACATGCCCATTCACGAAAGGTCACCTGCTGAGATATAAAAGCAGGGTCCTCATTGTACATTCAAATCATCTTATACATTTTTATATAATAATAAATAATTATTTTAATTACCTGTGTGTATTTTTAACAATTAAATCTACAAGCTATCAAGCCTTCGTGCATCAGCATGGTTTTTATGCTACAATGAAACCCATGCTTTAATAATAGTAACTTTTTCTTTTCTTTTTTTATTTGTTACATAGGATATGTTGTCACTTTTTCTAGCACCAGTGGCACAAGTGCTTCGGGAGACATAGAAAGCTTCTTAAAGACAGCCTCTGGGTTGATTGTAGACCAGTGCCTAGGAAATCTTAAAGAGAGGGGTGCATGGAAGATTATCAATGCGGGCTTTCTACTGCACTCCAATTGTCATGTAGTTAAAAAAAGAATAAAGGGGTCTTGGCTCAATAGGCCTTAATTAAGGTAAACTCAAGCTGATACATGGATCTCAATTCTCAGGGGGTAAATATGGCCAACCTCAAAGAGAAATGTCTTGCTTTGATGGCCAACACACAACAATAGGTAGCTTAATATTTATGTTGCAGTAAAGTGAAGTGGAGGGAAGGGAGGAGGGAATTAGTGTGTAAGGTTGATTGCAATGCAGAATCTTAAGCCACGATGTTCCAGATGGAAGAGGGGGAGATGAAAGAGCGGAAAGAGTGGAGCGCTAGTCAAGGTTTAATGCCATATACCTCATGGGCACATTGTCACCAAAATCATAAGTAAATTTGTGCACATTATAGGTACATAAGTAAATTTATAATTAGCAAAGTATTGTCGCTACTTAGTAACAAATATACAATCATGAACAAGGGCGAAACCTGCGGCTTCATCACACAATTTCAGAGAAAGGAAACATATATGAAATGATATTTATAGTGGGTAAAACATACTGTGTATTGCCATGATTGGAATCACCAAAGAGTTTCATTAATCTTCAAAAGGAGTCTCATTCACTAGTCCATTTACATTCAACAATCTACAGCTCGAGTCCATCGTCAACAAGCAATTAGAACCAAAATGGAACCAGAGAATTTGGACCACTGCGGGTGTAGAATTCTGGAACCTATATTAGGTGTTTCTCCCCCTATTTATACAGAGAAGGGGGCATTAAATCAAGGTTTACAAAATATCTCAGCCAAGGACCAGTTGCCTTATCAACTAGTCGTCTCCGCGTGCGATATCCCTGCTACCCACAATGATTTCATTTGGATTTGATTCCATTCTTGGAAATATAGAAATTACAGTATAATAGAAATTACAGGAAAATAGAAACAAGGAAACTAAATGATGATGGAGCAAAATATCGCGTTGTGGTTCCTATGAAGGCCCCTGATCAAGCCACGTATTTGTGTTGATGTGCCTCTACCTGCAACTCAGCTTGTTCCTGTCGCTTTCATCTTAACTTCCTGAAGTCACCTCTCTGGAAGTGATAGCGATCAACTGTAGTTGCCTGTTATAGAGTAGAAGTGGAGAATGTCATGGAATTCCTTCATTGTATATATGACTGGAGCTCCACACTGAGGCATTAAGTCTACCCGAGTCCCCATACTGATCTACCGCTGCACCATGCCTTCATTCAATGTATCAGCTGCCGACCCATACACCTTCAAAGCTCTGTACCATGTTATCGGAACATCACCGCATCGAGACTCTTACTCTTAAAATAGTTGCAAACAGTGAGTCCTGATCTCTTATGGCCCCCTTTGGTTTAGCCCCTTTCTACCTTTCTTCTCATCTGACCGGGGGGTTGTGACCTTGTTACCGGGAATAGTGTCCACTGGGAATTGCTATTCCCACTAAGACTGGTAGCTATCTTAGAAACAAACAAGTAAAGACTACTTTCACTTTCCTTTATGAAAAATAGATAAGAGTGGAACAAAGGACACCAACCTTAGTC
>APFE030894590.1:267986-296994 GCA_000404065.3 Pinus taeda
TAGATGATTGTAGGGGGGTGAGTCATCTTCTGGGGTTTTGATTAGTGTCTTCTCTCTGATAGTTCTTGATTCCACTTGGAGACTGATGATCTCTTACTCATCCATGGTCGAAAACAGAGACGCAAGTGTCAGAGGGGAAGCTTCTGGAAGATTCTATGATCTTCCACCTCGCACACTGTCTCTGCCATTTGTCCATTCTCGCCCATCACACCCTACAGAGGGGCCATCCAGTATGCATCGCACCCTTTATACTGGGAAGGTGATATGCATCACACCCTCTGCACTGGGTATTCAGTATGGTCCAGTTTTGACCATTTCTGAGCAGTTTTTAGTGGAGAACTTCTGGGAGATGATGTAATCAACTGACCTTATTCCTTTAGGTAGTGAAGCAACACTTTTAGGGACTTAGGAGCCCTCAGTTTATGGACATTTACGATTGGGGTTGCAGTGCCCAAAAATGTCTATAACAGACCTAGTGCTTGGCCAAATATCGGAGGTCGAAAAATCAGAAATTTCCTATCAACGTCCTTGGTGTAGCCTCCTAAAATTTACGATCATTGATCACCCTTTGTGCTTAACCCTTAGTTCCTTGGCTCTTTATGTGATCGCGGGCCAGCCCCTTATCGGAGTCCCCCAATCATAGGTTCCCACTCGGTGATTTCCCTTTTCATACACCACAACCGCCGATCATTGCTCATTGATCACCCTCCGTGCTTAGCCCCTGGTTCTTTTAGCTCTTTATGTGACCGTGTGCCAGACCTATCAGAGCCCCTTTCTCGATGAATCACAATCGGGGTTTTAACCTTGATGTAATAACATGCCTCAACCTGCAAATGTCGATTTGCAATATCTGATGTGATGTCATCCTCTGCCACGTGTCACCTCTTGAGTGGTGCCACATGTCACCCAGATATTCCCTCTTTGGAACCTTGAAAATTCCATATGTGTGCCATGTGTCCTCTGTATTGCCACTTCATGCTGATGTCAGCACCACCATGTCTTTACCAGATCCAATAATATTCTACCACATGACCCCTTGGAGGAGAGATAAAAAGGCCCTTCTGCCCATGGTTTTGCATTGATTTCCTTTGAAATCGCTTTCGGCCTTCCTGGTGCTTCAACACTAACATATCGCAACTCGCGATATTGCAATATTTAGAATTGTCACCTCGCTAGCGTGCCAATTAGCCATGGACCTCTGACATCTATGATCGCTAATATGCGGGATCGTTGGAACCTCTTATCTTTGATATCGGTGATCGTTGATCGTTGGTTTTCTCTGCCTTCCCCTACTATTGGTTTCAGAAAACTCTGATTGTGATTTGTGATATGCTCCCAGACCTCCAATATGAGATTCTTTCCTCCTTTCAAAGGTGACAAAACCCCCATCTTTAACAGGCCATATCTTCTTATTTCAGGGTCCATTTGAGGAGTTCCATATACCATTGGAAAGCTTATTCCGAGCATTATTCAATGGTTTGAGATATGGTTACAACTTTTCTGTTCTTTTGAACCCTTTTGACAGCTCAAAAAAAAATTTGCAGTGAGTGACAACAGGATACATATTGAAATTAGTACAACAATTATGAACACAGAAACTAGTAACATTTTCAAAACATGAATGGGTGTGACTCTTGGTCAAATTCACCTCATTTTACTAGTATAAATACACAATGAGAGTTCCTCATTTTTACCACACACAACAACATAACATATCTTCTTAAGCACCACAGAAAAGGAGCAGAGAAAGAAGGATGAATTGACCAAAATTTGACCAACTCAACAAAGTTATTATTTGACCAGGTTTGACCTAATGTTTGACCAAATTATCTAGCCCACTTTAACCCTAGAAGGGGTTGATTTTGACTACGGAAATTGGCCAAGTTTGACCACAGATGAAGGATTTTTTTACCACAGGTTTGGCTACAGGTTCGAGTTGACCGCAAGAGTCAACGACAAGTCTAAATATTACCATAGGAGATATGTTGACCAGGCTGAAATTTGACCAAATTTAAATATTTGGGTGGTTTGACTAGTGTTGAATGGCAAGTATTTTGACTAGGTTTGAGTGGTATTTTGACTTGGATTTTGGTATAGATTTCTAAGCAAATTTGGATTTGTAAACCTTACAAAAGAAAATTTCTCCTAAAACAAGAGTTTTTGGGTTTTCTCCCAAGTTTAGGTTTCCCAGGGAAAATTTGTCATCCCTATTGTGCATGGTTGTCTCTTTATGATCTTATTGTTTTTAATGCATTACTATTGATATTTCTTTTTATAATTTCTCAATGATATTGGTGACATAAAGTTAAATTTGTAAAAATCATTAGGTAGTAATTTTCAGATCAGAAGATTGGTTTCTACTATGATTATTGTAGAAAATTCAACGTACACCACCATGCGTCACTAATCCATAAACTGTCGTGGATATTCTATTGGACAGTTCATCACAACAGATCTAATAATATTATATTAAAACTCTGAAAATTCTACACTATTACAGCTTATTAAACTTGAAGATATGTGGATTTAACTGTAATTGGTGCATGCATGTGAATGGAAATTATGCAGAAAAGTAGAGAATGACAAAATAAGCTCACACACACATAAGACACAAGATATGCCTTCTAGGAAACCCTTACAAGAGAAAACCCAGCTGGAAGGTGAGGTTGCATCGCTCTCTTTCTCTGTCTGGAAATATGTTGCAGGTACAAAGAAGTAAAGCATGTGGCCCATGGGCTACTACACTACATCGATCCTCTCTATATGTTCTACCTCTTATCTCTCTTGGCTATCTTTGCTCAGCTATGGAACAAAAACCTCTCGAAATAATGGAATGCCTCTTCCTCCTAATGGTCTGGTTATAACACTACCCGATAGCCTACTAGTGGTTAATTTTGACTACATCAACTCTTAACTATAGTTACAAAATAGAATCTTATAGATTCTATTACATCACAAACATGTGGATAGCCTCTTTTCCATGAATAATGGGGGCTGACACGACATCCTCCCGAAATATAGGTGTGAAAACAAGAAGGTCAACTTTTGAGTGGCATAACTTTTGCATACGGACTCTGATTGATGTGCTTCTTGCATTGTTGGAAACGACTCTATGTATAGAATAACATGAAAAGATATCACACAAAATGACAATGTTTTACCCCAAAAAAATGTCATTTGATGCCTCAAAATTCTCCCAGAAGTTTCAGACCTTGTTTTGCCAAATTGGGTTTCGCCGATAAACACGGTTATGTGAGCTGATTCCTCCACCTTTTCCACTCCAAATGCATCGCGATGAATGAAAAACAATATAATGATCCAATTCAGATCACACCTCCCCATTTTAGGAGGCTTTTGGTCCTCAAAATATTATACTGAATAACGTGATGAAATTTTTCCTCCACCTTCTCTCTAGTGTACCATTTAGCTTTGCTTGGAAATTGTCCCTTCAATCCAATCTACCAAAGGTCATGTTGCCCCTGTCTTATAGTTTTGGACCTCCTCTGCAAAACTGTATCTTTTGTCAGCTCTGCCTGAGTGTCTGGTGCCAAATAATCCATAGAATGTAGGACTTTTTCCTCTTCCTGATATAGGATGGAAGGCTCATAGAGTTTCTAATTTTCTTTATTCACGGCATTGAAAGTAAATGTGCATATATGGTGGTAATCTGAGTTGATTGGCATTATCACCCTCATATTCCAGTATCTCAAAGGGACCATACCTTAAAGCCTTGATTTTCTTACCAAGCCATTGTAGCCTCTCATTGTTCAACTGTAGCTATACTCTGTCTCCCACCTTGAATGATTTCTTTCTTTTTTGTTGATCATGCCTGGCCTTATACTTCTCCTGTGAATTTTGCAGTGTTTCATGTACATGTAGATGGATCTACCTAATCTTCTCTATGAATTTTTCAACCCTAAAATCATCTCCTGTAAGATCTTCCCTCACTCATCCTTTTTGCCCATATGCAATATCCAAAGGTGAAGGTAGAAAATATCCAAAACAAGTCTCAAATGAGGACCTTCCTATAGAAGTGTGGACTACTCTATTATAAGAATGTTGTATATATACCATATTTTCATCCCAGGTCTTTAAATGCTTCTGGTTGTATCCCAGCAGAAGCTGCATCAAAGTCCTGTTGACTACTTGTGTCTACCCATATGTCTATGGATGGAATGTTGTAGACCTCTTCAACTTTATGTCCATATTCTCCCACAATGTAGTCCAGAATATACTGAGAAATCTTGTGTCCCTTTCTGAAATGATGCTCCATGGTATCCCAAAGTGTAGCCAGACCTGTCCAAAGAATGAGTTTGTTTCTTCTTGTCCGTTGATGGTCTTTTTACAAGGCATCAGAACACAAATATTGTCAAACCTGTCAACTACCACAAACGGGTAGTCGTGTTCCTTCTTGGTTTTCGGTAAACCTCCCACAAAGTCCATGGAAATGCTTTCCCAAGGACAAGTAGGTACAGGTAAGGGATGATACATACCTTGTTTCATGTTGCTAGGCTTGTCGGTACAACAAAGCATGCATCCTCTTATGAACCTAGATACTTGCTCTGCAAGTTAACCACGATCTTCCCTACACCAAAGTGCCCTGCAACCTTGAAGGTGTGAGCCTCTCTAATCAGCTGCAAACGCTCACTTTTATGAACACATAAATTATCCAGCCTGTAGAGTAACCCATCGTGGATATGGTATTCAACGGTGTTTTCACCGTCGTGCACATGACTCTGACACTGCCACTATTGATGCACCTTCTTGAAGTCCTCACCTTGTGAATATGCCTCTCTGTATGCATCATGGGTGAAATGCTCCATGTGCATAAGAGTCCAAAAGTTGTAATATTTGATGTGGGTGACCTTAAGAGCATATCGACCAACTTATTTTTGTTTCCCTTCTTAAACTTGATCAAAAAATGAAACTGATGTAAAAACCCCATCTATGTGTAATGCTTAGTTTGTTGTAGCTTAATTTGGGCCTGCAAGTACTGTAATGGTTGGTGACCTGTGTGGATTACTATCTCCTTTCCCATCAGATAGTGCTTCCACTTCTTCACACCTTGCACCATGGCACAGAGCTCCTTATCGTAGGTAGGGTAGTTAAGAACTTCCCTGTGAAAAACTTCAGAATGGTAGCATACAGGCCTTCCTCCTTGCATCAAGACAGCTCCCATAGCATACCCACTCGCATTTGTCTCCACTTCGAAAGTTTGTTGCAAGTTTGGTAATGCCAGAACTAGTTCTTGACTGAACTTCTTCTTTAACTCTTCAAAATCCCTCTTCTGACCTTTCCCCCACTAGAAATTCTTGCCACTTGTCGTTATGGTGTTTAGTGGTGATGATACCACTAAAAATGAGGCTATGCATTTCCTCAGGTACTATGTTGCCCAAATGAAACTCCTCGCCTCAGAAACATTAGTAGGCATCGGCCATTTCATGATGGCCTCCATCTTGGAAGGATTTATCTTCATCTCTCCTCCATCGATCACATACCCCAAAAACACTACGGAATGTTGCACAAACTCGTCAATTCTTGATATTTTCTAGCAGTTGGTGTTTCTTCAATGTCTCCAACGCCTGCGTCAAATGTGAAATATGCTCCTCTCAAGTAGCACTATATACTAGTATATCATCCAAATAGACAATAATGAATGAATCTATAAAAGTGTGTAGTACGTCATTCATTAATCTCATAAACATAGCTAGTGCATTACTTAGGCCAAATGGCATAACTAACCACTCATACAAACCTTGCCTGGTTTTGAAGGTGGTCTTCCATGTATCTTTTTCTTTAACACAAACCTGGTGATATCCAGACTTCAATTCCAGCTTGCTGAAATACTTTTCTTGCTACAACTGATCTAGAATATCGTCTATCTTGGGTAGGTGGTATCTATTCTTGAGCTAATTTTATTCAACACCCTGTAATCTATACACATTCGCCAAGTCCCATCCTTATTTGGCACAATGATGATGGGTGACCCACAAGGTGATGTACTCGGTCGAATGAAACCCTATTCCAGTAGCTTCTGCAATTTTTTCTTCACCTCACTTGCTTCTATAACAGATTGTCTATAAAAACCGAATATTTGGCAATGGGGAGTCTGACAATAGCTGGATTTTGTGCTTCACTTCTCTCTTAGGTGGTAACCCTTTAGGCTCTCAGAACACATCCTTGTATGCTTGTAATAACTCCTCCAGTTGTTGTTGTTGCTTCTTAGTACACTCCTCTGGGGATGCATTACCTCTTATTGAATCCTCTTTAGGCTAACTTTCTCTTAAAAACAATAAAACATACTTCTTGCTAGAACTAATCAATTTCTTGGCTTAGTTGGCACTTACCAGTGAAATTTTCGACTTGCCTTTGTGTCTGTTGATGATGAACGATTTTCCATACTTTATGAGTTGGTACTAGTTAGCTCTCCTCATGAATATTGCATCACACATGTGCATATACGGACTTCCAAACACGACTCCACATATATCAAGGGGAACCACATCCAAATCTACTTCATCAATAAAATCAGCAATGATAGAAAATCTAATTTTGAATTGTTTTGTTACCTTTAGCTTTGCATCTTTATTTACCCATCCTAGTGGATATGGGTTTGGATGATCATGAACTTCTAACCCCAACTTCTTGACCAAATCTGCTGCAATGAGATTCACCTGCGATCCTGAGTCAAACAAGGCATCATTTTGTCTTCTTGACCTATATCTTATATGGAAGAGTTTGGTCATTTCTTTCTCTTTATGACGCTGAAGGTTGCTAAGATTCACCTCCTTCTACACCAATGTATTGAAGATCTTCTCATCCTCGTATGAGTTGCTTTCAACTTGGTTGCTCGAATCAATGGCCATGATATTCTTCTTCTTCTTTTATTTCTTCTTGTTCTTCGGGTTTATATCTAGATGCAACTTCCAGCACTTTTCCTTTGTATGGTCATCAATGTTGCAGTGGTTGCAATGGTTGCTAGGATCTTTGCATTGGTGTGTTGTGGTTGTGGTATTTTTATCTTTTCCCCATTTTGCTTCTTCATCCCTTCCTTAGAAGCTTCATGTCGTTCCTTCTACTTGATTGCACTCTTTTCAGGTGTATGTTCTCCAAGTACTATGTTTGTACACAAGCCTCATCCACAGATTTGGAATTGAACAGCATCACTTGCTCATGCAGATGGAACTATAGAACCCCCAAATACTTGAGGAGTACATCTGGGTTCTTTGGAGAGATACCCACCATTATAACCATCTTTCTAAATTTTGTGGTGTACTTTTGCACGCTTTGGCCCGGCTTTTGCCTGAAGTAATGCCATCGGATCCATTGGTCCTCCACGTACCCAATGGGATAAAACTATGACTTAATGAGGGTTTTGAAATCCTCCCACTTAGTCACTACAGGTTCTCACTCGAACCTCAAGGTTTTTCTGTGGCTCTCCCACCAAGTCAGTGCATGGCCCTCTAAATTTAGTTGTGTGAATGAGATCTTTTTCCCTTCCTCGATCTAATGGACTTTAAAATAAACTTCTAGTTGCTGCAACCAGTGGTTCAACTTCAGAGCATCAATATTACCATGGTACGACTTGATATCAACTTTTTCTTCCATTTTGAATAGGGATTCACGACACTCGAACTGGGTTGATCTTTCTTGGGTTCTTTCTTTGGTTGATTCTTCATGTCTTCCCAATCTCTCAATCCCCCTCTAATTTTTCCTCTGCATTTGAACCCCCATCTTCTCCAAATATCCCCAATGTATTGCTTAGGGTTTCCATGAGGAGGTTTACATTGTTGTTTATATCTGTGAATTGTTATTCAAGCCACGAAAACCTCACCTCTACAGGATCACGAGGTTTGTTTATATATTTGTCGGCCATGATTAGGGTTTTACGATTTTCGACCCTTCCGACCTAGATCCCTTGAAAATATCCACAAATACCCAAAGAAACATGCTCTAATACCAAATGATCCGTGAATTTTCATGGATATTCTACTGGACAATTTTGCACAACGGATCTATTAATATTATATTAAAACTCTAAAAATTATATACTATTACAATTTATTAAACTTTAAAATATGTGGATTTAGCTATAATTAGTGCATACATGTGAATGGAAATTATGTAGAAAAGTAGAGAACGAAAAATTAATCTCACACTCACATAAAATACAAGATATGCTCTTTGGGAAACCCTTTTGGGAGAAAAACCAACTGGAAGGTGAGGCCGCTTTGCTCTCTTTCTCTGTCTGGAAATATGTTTCAGGTACAAAGAAGTAATGTCTGTGGCCCATGGGTCACTACAATGCAAGGATCCTCTTTATGTGCTCTACCTCCTATCTCTCTTGGCTATATTTTCTCAACTATGGAATAAAATTCTCTTGAAAGAATGGAATGCCTCTTCCTCCTAGTGGCCCAGTTATAACACATGATGATAGCATACTAGTGATTAAGTTTGACTACATCAACTCTTAACTAGAGTTATAAAATACGCTCTTCTAGAGTCTTTTACATCACAAACACATGGATAGCCCCTTTTCCATGAATAATTGGGGTTGACGCGGCATCCTCCCGAACTATAGCTGTGAAAATGGGAAGATCAGTTTCTGAGTGGCATAACTTTTTCATACGAACTCTAATTGACATGATTCTTACGACGTTAGAAAGGTGTATGTGTGTCCCCAAAATAAACGTCATTGGATACCTCAAAATGCTCTCGGAAGGTTTCAGACCCTATTTCGCCAAACTTGATCTCGTCAATAAAAGTGGTCTCATGAGATGATTCCTCCATTTTTTCCACTTGAAATGCATCGAGATGGATGAAAAAAAATATAATGATCCAATTCGGAATCAGTCACAAAATAAAACAAAAAGGCAAAAATTGTGTGTCGACACAAAAAAATAATAATAATAATAATAAATTGAGGGAACTAGCCCTAAACCTATGTGTAGAGGTGCGTTCACCCTCCCTGTGAACCCCCTAAACATGAGGGAATTCTCCCACCTCATCATCCCTATCTTGTGCTTGATGCAATGTATAACACTAAGGGTAGTTTGAAAAGAATATAACACATACCCAACATTCTCCCACTTGTTTTATTTACACATAGGAGGTCATCAGAGTATATGATTATAAATCCACGAAAATAATGCCCATTGTTTCTCTACACTAAGAGAATTTCTCAGTTCTCACATATTTTGTTAATGAATCAATAACATTCTTCAAAGCATCCACCTTCACCACCCACACCTTCTTTTCTTCAACCATATCTCTCACCAAGTGATATTGAACCTAAATATTATGCTTTGTATTAGAATGATACATTGGGTTCTTCACTAAGAAAATTGCATTGTAACTATCATAATCTATCCTCATAGCTCGATCTACCAACCCAATAGTTGAACACAATTTTTGCAACCATTTTGTTTCCTTGCTTGCATGAGTGGCTTCCATGTATTTAGTTTTTGTAGCTGAGAGTGCCACTACATATTGTCTCTTATTCATCCAACTAATTGCTCTTCCAAATAGGTTAAGCACATACCCACTTGTAGATCTTCTACAATCAAGATCTCTAACATAGCCTTCATCAACAAATCCATGCATAAGCAAGACTCTATCCAATCTTGGTCTTGCTTGGGAGCACAATCCATAACCATTAGTGTCACAAAAATACTTGAAAACCCTCTTTATTGTTGTCCAATGCTCCTTCCTTTGTTTTGACATATACTTTCTCAACACTCCCACTACATGTGTAATGCCCAATCTAGTATAGAACATTTCATACATCGAACATCTAACTGCATTGGCATATGGAACAAAGGACATGTCATTTTCCTCTTCCTGTGTCTTCGGACATTGTTTTGCAAATTATTTTACACATATAAGAATAGGGACCTTTACCAGTTTATATTCTTGCATATTAAACCTTTGCAAAATTGTATTGACATATTTCATGTGATTTAACCAGAGTTTCATGTTTTTCCAATCTCTTTTAAATTTCATGCTCAAAATAAATTTGCAGCACAAATATATTTCATGTCAAATTTAGAGGACAATTATTTTTTCACTTCCTAGATGTTTTCCTTGTCATTTCCAATCAAAAACTTATCATAAATATACAACACCAAATAAATAAGACGATAACCAACTAACTTAAAATACACATAGTGATCCTCTTTTCTCCTTGCGATGTCAAGTCCTAATACACAAGTATCAAATATTTGATATTGCATCGTTGATGATTGATTTAACCCATACAGGTACTTTTTCAACCTACATACCAACTCTTTTTTCCTTTACCAACAAAACATTATGGTTACTTCATGTATATTTCTTCTTCCAAATCCCCATGTATGAATGTTGGCTTTGCATCCATCTATTCTACTTCAAAAGCAAATGCAACACAATAGATAAAATAAATATAAATAAGTTAACTTGGAAATATTTGAAAAAACTCACAAATATCAATTGTGTTTACCTAGGAATAACCTTTTAATACTGATCGAGCTTTGTATTTCTCCACTCTACCTTTTGCATTAAACTTCTTCTTAAATACCCATTTGTTTCCAATGATCTGTCTTCCAACCAACAACTGCACAAGATCCCGAGCCTTGGTTTTTGCTAAGACCACCATTTCTTCAACCGTGGTCTTTTTCCAAAGTTTTCTCTCCTTTTAATCCACTGGCTCCCTAATAATTCTAGGATCATCATCAGTAATAAATAAAACAAAATTTGAGGGGAAAGCAAGTGGAGTATACCTTTCTAGTCATCTTCTTTCTTGAACCTATATCCTTAATACCAAAGTATGTGGTTCTTCTTCTTCTTATTCATGTTCTTCTGTAGAGTTTGATTCATCATCCTTCAATTCAAATTCAATATTTTCTAGTTCTTTCTCCCTTGGTAAGACTTATTGTTTAACAAAATCAATTATTTCTCTAAATATTATATCTCTACCATACACAACATTATTATCTTTTGGATTCCAAAGGTCATAACATTTTATACCATCTTTATATCTAATAAGGCTACGCTTTTCATCTTTCTTATTTAGTTTACTCATGTTCTCCTTTCAAACATTTACATAAGCATCACAACCAAATACCCTAAGTTTTTTAAGAGAGGGTTTCTTACCATCCCATACCTCATGTCAAGTTTTGTCATCGAAAGCTAATGTGAGTGATATAGTTACCAAGTAACACATAGTGTCCACTACCTCTATGCAAAATTTTTGTCCTAATCCAACACCACTGAGAATGCTTTTTGTTTTCTCCATTAGCGTCTTATTCATCGTTTTAGAAACTCCATTCTATTGAGGTGTCTATAAAGTAATATTTTTCCTTGTTATACTGAACTTCTTACAAAATTCTTCAAATTATTTCCCACAAAATTCTCCAACATTATCTATTCTCAACACCCTAATTTTCTTCTCTATCTGATTTTCCACAGGAACCTTAAACTCTTTGAATTTGTCAAAGAACTCAAATTTATTCCTGGGTAAATAAACCCATGTATTCCTTGATAAGTCATATATAAATGAGGAATAGTACACTAATTTACCCAGTGATGGAACCGACACAAGTCCAAACACATCATTTTGAACCAACTCTAATATTACCTCTTACCTCATAATACTAGAGGAGAATCTTACCTAATTCTTCTTCCCATATAAAAATTGTTCACAAAATCAAAATATACAGAGAAATTAGCCATACTTTCTATCATACCATTATCACATAGAACTTGAATTCCCTTCTCTTCAATATGTCCTAGTGTTTAATGTCGCAACATAATATTTTCTTCAAATGTTATAGGAGTTTTTCCCTCTTCTACTCCACTCTCATGTGTTATAGGTCATTTTGTCACATCTGGTCAATAGGCCTTCAACTAGATCAAATAACATCCTTTGACCTCCTTCTCATCATCCTTGCACAAATCCCAAAGAATGACTCATTCTAATCCTTGAGTTTCTGCCTGAAAACACCTTGTTTCCGTCATTTTAAGGACCAATGTTCCCTGGCCTCCTACTAGAAAATGTTTACTATCAGGTTGCTCTACTTTGCACCTACATTGATCACCAACATGTTTCTCAGTGCTGGGGGTGCATTGATAATATAAATTTGGGAAAAAGAGATATAATCCCGAAGCCTCTTCTTCTAGAAACTTCCAGGATCTGTGGTAGCCATTAACCTCAGATAAAAGTCTTGAATCCTATCCTATCCTACCTTGGAATTTTCATCCCTTATCCCTTGAGCTCATCCTCCCATCAAGAGTGGATTAAATCCCTAATTGGTAAAAGGATCCTTCACCTTTATATTGACTTCCATCGGTAGGCAAGGGGTTTGTTTTTGGAGAGTGGTTCTACCCTTATGCTACTGATGTGAGAGATATATTTCCATGCATAGGGTAACTAGAGGTGCACTTTGTGATAAGGAAAGGACAAGTTAACTTGGAGGAGCTCTTTTATAGGATCAACACCTATTTTTGGTTATAACTCACTCCATTTCTATTAATTCAAAGAGTTCTTTGTTTTCCTATATATGATGTTATGGTTTCATATATTTCAATACCATGTTGATCTATTGAATAAAGTGATTAGATGATGCTACATAGATTTTGTGGATTGTTGGCTTGTGTTATCTGACTATGCATGTTCTAATAATAGTGATCGAAGGTAGGATTGGATCATTCAAACCAAGGAAGGAATCAATCATACCACAGATTCCACGTAGGCTTCATCTCGTTATCTATTTACTTTAAGGAAAACATTAGTCCCTTAGTCTTTCTGTTGTTCTAGGCCAGTCCACCAGACCTAGGGAAGCTACATATGTCCGCATTCATAGATTTTGCATAACAAATTGGTGACCATACTAGGGATTAGTGTATTCCCTTGGTGGCGTCTTTATCCATTTTTCTTGTCTTACCTCTTCTTCGAACCTTTACTTTCTTATTCATTCAAGAACAGACCTAGGAAGACCTTGCATTGAGCTTTACTTCCATTTTCTGTGTCAAAACTTGGCTTTCCTTGATCACTGCACCCTATGGTCTAGAAACAATGTGTGGTAGTGCACCCTAGAAATCTATGCACCTATGTTGTAGTCCACCATAGCCCTTTAAGCACCCGCTATGATCCTGGTTTGATGCAAAAAAAAACCTTTTTGTGATTTTCTCTCTGGTTAAGTTTGTTTTGGTTGGTCCTCCTTGTGTCCCTGACTGTGTCTTGGTCTCTCATAAGCCTCCATTTGGTTTTATTTTGTTTTTGAGTGCCTTTGATTAGATAATTTTTATATTTTCCTTTGTTATTGTCATTAGGTCATTAGCAAACTAAATTTTTTAATCATTGAGTTCTTGAAAGAATTTGTGTTTAGTCATAATTTTGAATAGTTTTCTTTTATCAATTATTAGACAAATATCTTAGTCTTCATCTGAAAATTAAGTGGAATCCAAAAGAAAAATCTTATGCATGATGCATTACATATAGGGATTTTATTTTGGTTGGGATAGTGAGGAGATCGATGGTTGCATCACTTTTTTATTGCATTGTTGATTGATTTATCCTTCCCCTACTTAGTTAGGCCTTTAATTGTTAAAAGGAAAATGAAAAGAGTTATTTTTGTCATATTAGTTGCATCATAGGCATGCTTAGGTGACATCGATTTTTGACCCTTGAAACTGAAATCTAATTCAAGATCAACTCTAAAATCCATCTCAATTACCTAAGGAGCATTCGAAACTTAACGACACACATAGAGGTCTAGGCTAGAGACGCATTTTGGCATCTTTAAACGTAGGAGTTGTCATTTTTTGTCAGCGTTACAATCTGGGGGTGATATCTTGTTCCACGTACATAAGTGTATAGGATCATTCACCACGTACCTTCAGTTATATCAGATGGTGCTCTATTAGTGCATGTCAATCCTACAAGTCACCAGTGATCAAATATGCTCTTACAAGGTTTTTGTTAGGGTCTCAAAGTCAAACTTTTATCATTTTATTAGGTTTTCAAAATAAAAATTTGGTCGCTACCTAGTGTGTCTAGGTCTATTACTGCTCCTTTCAAGATTTTCATGTTCCAATCATTGCCATCACTGAATTGGATGCACCATCACTGGAATTTCATCATCATCATCTCAGTCATATCATCATGATCATCATTCATTTCTTTGTCACCATTAGCTCATTAGGGTCAAAGTCATCAAAATTTGTCATCTCATTCATAAATCCTGGCAACTGCTACGTTTTCATTCCAAGGCTGCAAACCTCTTTTCAGTGATTTCTTCCATTATATTCAGGTTGTGTTGTAGCAAATACAGGTTGGTGGCATCTCATGAAGCCCAATAATCTCTTAGTTCTCTTAATTGTGATTGCAATGCTTCATTTCCCTCTCCTAGGGTTTTGAAAACATCTTCAAAGATTTCATTGTTGAATTTTTGTTAAAACTTGTATATTGTTGTTCATATACCTTCATATATTCAAACCACACCTTCCTAAATACCTCCATTAAACCCACTCTCAAATTTCATCATTTTCACCTAAACCTTAGATGGGGCACACCTTTGAAACACAGGACTGTGTTTCTCTTGTTTGGAACCCTTCAACTCATCCAAATTCTAAATTTTCACTTCCCTAGCTCCCTAAACTCCCTCATTATCCCTCCAAATTTTCCTAGAATTTTTTCAGTTCCCTATCCCTTTCATTTCCCTAAATTTCCTCACAGCTATCAAAATCTCCTGTTTTCCCAAAACTAAACCCTAATTTTTCCTCCTAGTGAGCTAGTGTTTCACCTTGGAAGCAGAGGCCGCACACACTAAAAAGAAGAAGTACAATAATGGAGGACATGTCTCAATATTTGAGCCATCTAACATCAAAGAGATTACCGCCTCCCAAACTCATCAAGAGGTCATTTGTGGCACACAGGGGCGGTTTTGCTTCAAAGCGTGTTTCTGGCCAAATGGAGATCAACTTGACAAAAGTGGAAGAGGTTTTTGTCAATAATATAACAAGGGACAAAAATGTCCTTCAGGTTTTACACAAGTATCATAGATTGGGAGATATGCAACTTTATTGGAGACTTATATCAGAAAATCAAAAATTTTCAAGTTAATTCCCTGTTTTAGCCATGACATTGTGGCATGGATTCCGAGCAAATGAAAATGAATTTCTAGAAAATGAGAGATTTGTTTCTTCAAAACATCCTTATCTACAAAAACCTCTCTCAACTTTCCAAAAATCTTTATGGTTAGAGAGATATCTCTCCATATTTGAGGCCTATTTTCGCAAAAAATCCCAAAATTTTGACCCTGCTATAAGCACAGCGCCTTGGTGCTACGCTTTCACTATAGATCTCCAAATGACAAAAAAGTTGTATTCTTGGATAGATAATCACCTACACTTATTAGATAACTAATTTTGCAAGCTTGTTGAAAGTTAAATTGGGAGAAAAATCCAAAAAAATAGGTCAAAAAGTCACTTTCTGCCACTATTCTGAAGCGGCCACTGCGCTTATAGAGTCACCTCGAGAGAATCAATTTTTGAAGGCCTTCCCATGGGTCATTTTCAAAAGTAAAGTTGTTCTGGAAACTAGACAGGAAATTCTAGTTCCCTGTTCTCTCAGTTTTCAAATTTGGTTTCAGGAAGGCTTCCAAAATCTGCTTGCAAGATGGTGTTACACTTATAGCTGAGTGCGCTATGCTTATGGCTAAATGTGCTACGCTTATACCTATAGCAGTATTTTTCGGTCTATTTTCGCCAGATCTTGGTTTTGTGATGTAATTTTGATATTTTAAAGACTTGATGATGTAATTATTGAATAAATTAGCATGATAGGTTGTTTTTGTGCTTAATTAGGCCTCATAAATGAAGCAAAACTCATCAAAGTCTAAGAGAAGAGTTTGTTTTTTACCTTCTCACTCTCTCTTGTTGGTTGAGAGCTTCTTGGGAACTATTCCACCACTTAGGGATTCGACCCCTGAATGTGGGAAAATGGTTTTTTTGAGTCTATATGTATCATTTCTCATTCAAAGAGAAGGGTTGGACTTCAGAGGGGAAGACTCGTATCTTTATGCTTTCATACAGTTAATCAAGGAGTAGTTGCAACGATTTTTCAGAAATACTTGTTTAGTGAGTTTGTGGTGTTGTTTCCCTTATATATCAGTTTCGTATTGATGAATTCATCTCTCTAAACATGCTTTGCTTTCTTCATGTGATTTTACTTACAGTCATATAGGAAGAATTCTTTAGGTTTAAAGCTTTGTTTATGTATATTTTCTTCTAGATTAATGAATTCATGCTAATACATGTTCATTATGATTTCTTAAAATTTCAGACCCTACATTGACCAAAATCTCCAATCCACCACAAAACATTGTTATCTTGCTCGTTTTTATGCCTGCTACTGCAAACCTTTAACACCTTGACTTAATTACTTGCTCTCATCCCTGGTCCAACAACCTAAAAAGCCTAAATTTCCAAACACTCAAACAAAACCTATACATCTAGCCTAAAATATATTTATTTTCCGGTCATTGGCTGAGAAATCCTTAGAGAGATCCCTCTCTGGTTTAGCAGGGCTAGCTGCAAAACTACAAGTGGTTTGAGGTTACCTCTTTCAATCTCCTCCTAAGACCGGAACATTGTAGAGGCTAACACGCTCCACGCATGATAATTCTATGGGAACACTCTCATTGAATGGATACACATTAGGCAACAATACTATGGACTAAACTTCCACGTACCGACCAGTACATTTTGGAATTCCACCATAGGTTGTTATCCATCCATAGGTAACCGATTTGACTACCTTGTACACCGTGATACACCGAACATAGAATTCGGGGATATTTCCTACACATATGTTAAGTCCTTGGTTCTCCAAGGTGTATATTGCAATTCATGGTTGCTTGGTAAAACTTTTGCCTAGTTTACCCCTTTGTTTTATTTTGTGTTGTTAATTTCTAAAATCAATTAATTCACTGCGAAAACACATCTTCCCTGTGGAACAACTCCTTAGTAGATCTTAAGTTGAGACTAATGGAAACAGTTTCTGAGTCTACCAATCAAGGAAACCCCTCTGACAGGAATCCTCATCCTTTTCCTCCTTTTGGCAATATTGTTGCTCCTTAAACGACAATGTTGTCCCTTCCCGGATTTACCATTGGTTTGCTAGTTTGGTTGTTTTCCACTGTTATGGCTCCGAATGTCCAAACTACTCCTCAACCAAGTTCTCCTCCACTGAACAATATCAACCTCAATTTGATGCTAAATTTGACCCTTTGCCTTCTTCACGCGTTGTTTCTTCATCTCTTTCTTCCTCCTCGCCTAGTGAAAGTATTGACTCTAGTAACCAGGAATCTAAGAAGAATAAGAAAGGGAAGAAGAAGAAGAAGCAAAATAAGCAGGGGACAACCAAGCAAGCATTGCTACATATGAAACTAGTATGGAGGAACCTTCCAATCATCCCTACAAAGTTAAATTCCCTTCCATTTTATGTAAGGGTGACCACCTTCTTAGAGATTGTCCTAGTATTCCCAACATATTATAAGTCTGGTTGACATTCTCACATTAGCCTTCGTCATCAGCGAATGGAGATCATGTTGGTGAAAAACCTTCAACTAGTGATAGTAAGGTCCATGGGAAAAAGGGTAAAGTCAAGTTTCCTTATAAGTTATGTGAAGGAAATAATCATATTCACCTTTGTCCCGATATGGATGAAGCCTCAAAAGTGTTGGAAAACCTTACAACTTCTCAGCCTCGTTTTCTAGCTGCTTATCGAAAGATTTCTCCCAATCCTCCACTAGTTGATGAAGTGATTGATTAAAATCCATCTCGAGTCAATCCCACTCTCTCTGAACATGAATCCCATGAGTCTATTCCTGACCAACCATTGGTTGAGAAAATGGTTGACTTGATTCCACCTTTAGTTGACTGCACCTTTCTCGTAGAGAGTGAAATTCATATCGTTCAGGTTCTTCTCATTTCTTCATGTTCCAATGTTCCCATTCCCACAACATAGGAGCGAAATCATCCCATTCCCACAGCACTGGAGAGAAATTCTCTCATTTCCATAGCACAATGGATTATTTCTCTCGTTCCCACTACACCCCCTCCAAGTAGCATGGTCACTTCCTTTGATTAGAGTCGACTGGCAAGATATCGTCTTCCTCCTTACGTTCCCTTCTAGATCATAGTATAGGCTTATAATGTGTTTGTACCTAGCATAATCATAGATGAAGGTGCATATGTTAGTATTATATCCTCAACTACTTGGCAATATTTAGGTTCTTCGCAGCTTGTGCCTATTACCTAGAATCTGTTGGCTTTTAATAAAGGAACCAGTCAACTGTTAGAGATCCTTCCTAAGTTTCCTATTACTTTTGGAGGAAAGATTTTTTATATTGATGTGATGGTAATCCAAGGCCCTTTTGATTTTAATTTAATCCATGGGCATGACTATGTTTATGTAATAGGAGCTCTTGTCTCGTCACTCTTTCATGTGATGTGTTTCCCGCATGAAGGAAGAATTGTGACTATTGACCATCTTTCGTTCGTTGGTCCTAATTTGACTCCCAATCAACCAACTTCCCTAAATGCTCTTTATATGTAACTGGTATCTTCCCCACCATAGGTTAATTATGTGGCAACCTATCCCATTCACGTACCTATTGATAAAGATGAGTCTTTCACTATTTTCTCAACTTCTTTCGACCTAGATCCAGTAGGTGATATGATGAATCATTTACTAGGGGCATTGGAACCTAATCTTTCCATTGGATCCTTTGATATGTATCCCTTCCAGAGCATTGCTTTTCCATCTAATGAGAATCTCTTGGAATCCATGGTATCTTGGAGGCCATGATTTGATGTTGGAGCAGAGTTCCTTTTCTCGTGTCAAGCTCGTTAAAAAATGAAACAAGGTGTCTTGAGCATAGTTCTTTTCCTATGCCAATCCTATTAAAAATTGAAACAAATCCCCTTCCAATTTGAGTCTTTTATTAGATCTCGTCAATTCACAGTCGAGTCTTTCACTTGATCTCGTAAATGAACCTTCATTCCATCCACCTACTAATAATCAGTTGTCTACTTAGGTGAATGAAATGAAGCTTGAGGGGCATGTGCCTCGAATTGAGTCATAATGTTAGGGGCATGAAAACTTATTTCAAGCATAGTTTTTCTTCATTTCAAGATTATGTAAAAATGAAACTAATTTCAAGCATACTTTCCCATGTTTCAAGCTTGCGTAAAAATGAAACCAAATTCAACCATACTTTCCCATGTTTCAAGCTTGTGTATAAATGAAACCATTCTCATTTTATCATGTGATTTCCATTTTACCAGCCTGTTTCTTCCATATGAGCCTTGGTTTTCTCATTCCATCGTCACTATCTGCTTGGTTGATCATACTCTTTCACTTGGTTTCTACCCTTGCCTAAGGAACAACTGCGATGAGTGGTCTTGCTAGCCTGCCTCTTGACTTCTACATGTTTTGAGTAGTTCCATCATGAACGGAACCAATTGTTACCCTTTATACCACGCATTCCTTCAGGTGGAGTCCTCTTTCAACTCTTTTTAGACTCCCAAAATATGAAAATATTGTCAAGCACTTGTCTTTTCAAACTCGTTAAAATAAAAGAAAATACGTCTACTTACTATAAGTTTAACCCTTTTTTGTACTAAGATAGACTACTTATGAAAAAGGAATATCTTAGTCGAACATAGCTAAGAGGTTCTCTTGGGTATTATTTTCTACCTTTTCATACTTAAGTGACTATCTACGAAAATGAACATCAGGATTTTTCTTTTTTGCATTTTTTCAAACTCTCTAAACATGCAAAAGATGTCAAGTTTTACCTTTGTTGGACTCGTTAAAACATCTAACAGCAATGGACTCATCGTTCATGACGGGACCGAACCACTCCTCTGATTTTGTTAAATATTCTCAGAGGGATTCATCTGAAGGATGAACTTACAAATCAAACATATGTTGTCCTCCTCAATCTTGTTAAAAAATAAAGAGGTACTAACTAGTATGGTTGGTGAAATTAGGAAAACAAGGTACTCCATTTTGCTAATGCCAGTGAGTCTCTCTTGAACATGACACTATTCCACTTCATCTTCATGGTTGTTGGGTTGGGAAATCTGCATTTCTTTTGGTTTATCATTCCTTTTCAAAGCCTACGTTTTCGGTTTTGGGTCAATGTTTCCAACTCCATTCCGTGTCGTCGTTGTGTTCAAGAGAAGTCATTCAATTGCTATCTGCTACAATACTCTTAAGCCTTCATTCCATGTCTGCCTTTCCTAATCCAATTCCGTACCAGCATCATTCTGATCATTCTATCTCAAATCATCATACCCATTTTGTGTCGTTGATGGGGGATACATCAAGGTCCTCCTGCGACGGGTCGCTTCCTGTCGACATCAACTCATTATCCAAGAAGTTGACTTAAAAACACCCCTTGGTACCTTGGTGGTTGCATACATCAATGGCAAGTTTCCTCGTTCTCAACGATAGGTTTACATCATTGGCCTTTGACCGAAAGATTATGTGTGGTCTTCGAAATCAACTCATTTATTCACACCATAGAGGTTGTACTAGAATACCTTGAGATCCATTAACATCATCGATGGTTTCTCTCGCATCTATTAACAGCTTACATCATTGCTCGGTAATCAGATGGTGTCTACCATGTTCAACTTTAGCTCATTAAATCACATGGTTAGACTCATACATTGATTGGTTGTGTGAATCAGATAGAAGACCCTGGATCTAGTTTCATCCATCTAGACTGTCATTTCAAGAGTAATACAAGATCAAAATGTATGATGGCTATCATCATATAGATAGTCATTCAGTCATGGATCCACCATCAGTCATTTATGGATGTGTATTTTGATCATTGTACATGTAATGTTAGCTTGTGTGCTCAGTATGGGTATGCCTCCCTCAGCAAATATGTCATGACATAAATCTATTATGACAAATGATGATCTCGTCAATTGTTCATGATCCCAACTTGTCACAAGGTAAAGCACTTCAGCCATTAGTTATCATTTCTAACTATGTGCTTTAGGGGGCAATTTGTTATGGGCCATTTTATCACATCTAGTTAATAGGAATTCAATTTGATCAATAAACATCCTTTGACCTCCTCATCATCCTTGCACAAATCCCTAAGCATGAATCATTCTAAACCCTAAGTTTCTTCTTGAAAACAACTTGTTTCAGTCATTTTAAGGACCAACGCTCCCTATCCTCTTACTGGATGGCGTTGACTACCAGATTGCTCTACTCTACACCGATGTTGATCGCCAGCAAGTTTCTTAGTGTTAGGGTTCTGTTGATTCTATAAATTCAGGAAAACGAGAGAGAATCTCGAAGCCTCTTCTTCCATAAGCTTCCAGGATTTTTGGTAACCATTTACCTCAAAAAAAAGTATTGAATCTTATCTTATCCTACCTTGGAGTTTTCATCCCTTATCCCTTGAGCTCATTCTCCCATCAAGAGTGGATCTCAATCCCTAATTGGTAAAAGGATAATAATTCATGAACTACCTCCATCACCTATATATTTATTGTCATCCATAGGCAAGGGGTTGGCTTTTGGAGATTGATACTACCCTTATGTTGTTAATGTGAGAGATATTTTTTCATGCATTAGGGTGATTAGGGTGCAATTTGTGACAAGGAAAGGACAATTCAACTTGGATGAGCTCTTTTACAAGATCAACACCTATTTTTGGTTGTAACTCACTCCATTTCTGTTAGTGCAAAGAGTTATTTGTTTCCTATATATGATGTTATGGTTCTATTTATTTCAATACCATGTTGATCTATTGAATAAAGTAATTAAATGATGCTACATAGATTTCCTGGATCGTCGGCTTATGTTATCTGACTGTGCAGGTTCTAATAATAGTGATCAGAGCCAGGATTGGATCATTCAAGCCAACGAAGGAGTGAAGCATATGAAAAATTCCAAGTAGGCTTCATCCCATTATATATTTACTTTAAGGAAAAAATTAGTCCCTTTGTCTTTTGTTGTTCTAGGTCAGTCCACCAAGCCTAGGGAAGATACTTTTGTCCACAGTCATAGATTCCACATAACATCCAGAACAAAAATATTGTTGCACCCATCACTAAGAGTGCTTCCCAATAGCTTGTATAGAGTTCCAATCCAAACTGCACTCAGCAATACCATTTCTCCTCTAACCATCCTCTAGGTATCATTTTCAAACATTGTTCTTACACCTACATCATTTATCTTTCTTACGGAAATCATTTTTTTCCCAATCCTAGGATGTGTAGAACATTAGGGGGTGTTATAATCCTTCCACCCATGAGATTCAATTTTACTTTTCCTCATCGTATGATTCTGGTTGTCGAGTCATCTCTTAAGAAAACATCAACACCATCATTTCTTTCATACTCGCAAAACCACTCCCTATGAGGATTCATATGAAAGGATGCACCTGAGTCAACCAATCAAGCCTCATGATATACATGTGTACTTAAAGAAGCCAAATACACATCCCCTCCTTCATATGAGGAATTTTTTGCTTATATAGGAGTATCATTAGATCCCTTCCCTTTCTTAGCAATTTTGGATTTACAATCTTTCTTGTAAGGCCCTTCTTTTCTGTATCTCCAACATATCTTTACGCATTTTCTTGGAGATTTAGTCTCCCATTTAAGGACTTACTTTTATTTCTATTTTGGAAGCATCCTCTTATAAAAAAAACATTTGTGTTCTAACTTTCCATATTTTTTCCTCTCATCTTCTCTAATAACAAGGATGAGACCATATCATCAAAACATAAATAGTTGCATTACTACCTATGGCAACAACCAAATTATTCCATGAGTCTAGTAAAGAACACAATGAATTGATGCACTTATCTTCATCTAAAATATTAATATCAACAAATAATGGATGACTTACCACAGTAGTGAAGGATCTTAAATGCTCTGTCAACAAGTCTCAATCTTTCATCTTCGAGTTATACAACTTTTCCATAGGAACAATTAGTTCACTAGGGACTTATACTGGTAAAAAGTCCCTAACTTGTTCCACAATTTCTTCATTGTAGCCTCTCCTGAAATATTCGATAATACTGAATCTGAGAGACACAATCGCCTTGTGCTCTTTGCCTTTGATCCAACTTGGTCTATACTTTTGTCGACATCCATGTTGGTGCAGTAGCAAGATCCATAATGATCCATTGTTATTTGTCCACCAATAAAGCTTCCATTTTAAGCTTCCACATCTTGAAACTATGTCCATTAAAATTCTCAATCTCCATCTTTGAACTAATTTCCATTTCCTTTCACCACAAGAATCAATTTTGCAGATCTCCCACTATATCAAGTCCTACCACAAGTGCGAGCAAAACCCCTTAACCACAAAAGCATCCCCTTGAACCCAAAATTTCTATAATATCAAATGTAGGTTTTAACCCTATACAAATAACATATTCTTAATAGAAATAAAAAGATACAACGACAAACACACATTAAAACAAAGATTTACACTAGAAACCCGAGCTGAGAAAACTAGAAATATTTTTTAGTATATATATTCTTCTTCACAGTATTAAAATACAATATATATATATATATGGTATCATCCATGAATTTCCAATTCATTTACCCTAGATTATAATAAAATTGTAGCTCCTTAACCTAAACTACAAAACCATGGGCTAAACCAATATGTACCACAAAATCACTACAAGCGAGAACTGTGTGCTAAAAAAGGATGCAAAAACATTGCTTCAAAAAAAACTAGGGGGTGTTTTCCACAACCACCGCTATGCCCAAAGCAAAGTGCATCATATGGGGATATCCATATAAATACTATAACACATACCCAACAACAAAGACCATAAAATCAACAAGCACAATCATCCAATGAATGACAAGTGAGATTCCCCCATTTAAAAAACTCCATCAATTGATCCAATTCTATGAAGAGCAAGGGCTATATGAAGATGAACCCCCCCAAATCAATCCAATTCTCTAAGGTGTCATCTACAAATCTCCACAAATGTGATGAAATTACAAAGTGGAGCCTTAGACAATACGAGGTGTAACAATAGGCTCCAACTTGGAAACATGCACTTTTCTTGGAAATGTATGAGAACCTTGGAAATGTATAATCAAAACTAACAAGAAGAAAAAGAGGCAAGACCATGTGGAAGGTTGGATACACATCAATGTCCACAAACATCACATACTTCTTTTCTATTACATCAACAAAATGTCAAATTTTGGCTTCAACAACATCAAAAAAGATACATTAAAAGAAACTAATTGTCATGTGAGTTGAATTCATTCATCCTACACTACTCTAAGCTAGGATGAAACAAGAGGATAAGTGACATAAAATAGTCACTGCAACCATTCAATTATTTCCTCAAGAAAATGAAACCTACCCATGTATTTAGTAGTAACCCAAAACAAGGTTGCATCAAAAGTCACATGAATATACACTATAATCTCTAGTACAATAGGGCAATAGGGATAAAAAATATAATTACATTGAAAACATCGCAGCCAATTCAAAAGACTAAATGGATAACATATTCCAACACATGTTAACTTTATCTAATGGAGAAGAGGGTTCAAATATGCACATGAAAACCCATCATCAACCTCCAAATTGACAGATATGGGCCTCCTTAAAGAAAAATCTCCAGGAAAAACACTAATCAAACCCTCAAGAAAAGAGGATATTCTATGCTCTAACAAGAAAATGTCTTCAACGAACAATAATATGAAGTGGAAAATGAAATTTCAAATCTGGAAATAATTTTATGAAAGATATTTGATAGTTGGAAATCATTGTCATAAAATTTGCACTCAATATCTTGCTACCCCAAATAATTTCCGAACTGAAAAATACATATTCTAGCTGAAAATTTACAAGTAAATTCACAAAAGATGAAGAAATTGATGATTGGAAAGTTCCAACACCTTCATCATCAAGTTTATAAGAAAATTTATAAACTATATATGGCAGAAAATAGATGATAAACTTATGCATAATCATGATCATAAACATGGTGCAAATGCTAAAATAAATTTAAGTATGCATGTGAAAAAAAGGCTACGAAATTTTTAATTTTACCTCCTCATTTTCATCCAATTCAATTGCAACATAAGGCTATCCAAAGGCCCCAAAATCTGCATTATAATAATCTTCAAATTTTTCACTACAAATATCATAGATGAAACTCTTGGAAAATTGATGAAATTGTAGGTTAATGTTGATTCTCCTTGATAATTACTTGTGATATTTGTTGGATTTTTATTATTTAGTTTTACTTATTCATCAACCAATTACCAAAACATGAAGATCACAAAGACACAAAGAACACAAGATATAGGCTCCACCTCAAGGAAAAACCCCACAATTGGGGAAAACTTGAACAATCCTCTTCTTATAGAATCAAATCAAAATGAGACCTCCAAGACCCAAATACCAAAGTCAAGGTTGCTTCCAAGCACCAAGTCATCCCTTCAATAAGATCTCTTCCAAACAACAAATTTTGTCAAAGTCAACGAAGGCCAAAATCTCCAAAATCCACTTCTTTCAAAAACTTTGGTCCTGCAACATTAGGTCTGCAATTCATACTTGCAACTCTCGGCCCTGCAACTCTCACAGAAACCCTCATTCCCTCACACGTGTGGGCATAAAAGATCATATTTTTTAGGTTTTCTTCCTTCGCTTGACCTTTACTTTCTTTCTTGACTTTTCGCTCTAGATTGCCTTCACTTATTGCTTCAAATCGAACTTAAGGTGTATTTAAATGAGTCGAACTCCCTTCCTATATATACACATCTCAAGAGGTCAAATAGGCCTCTATTAGGCTGACTTATCCTTGGCATGGATGACTTCGTCTTGGACGACAAAATGACTTTCTAGACTCAAAAATAATGATTTTATTTTGTTACAACAAGTCCAAATAGGACTATAATACATGACAAAAAATCTTCTTTGACTCAACAAGACCTAGAAGCATGAAGAACATGCTTTGACCTAGACTTTGAGCATGAAACCCATGCTTGAATAAATAAAAAATATTTTTATCTTTTATATAAAATATACAATGTCATGATTACGAAAGTCATTATGAAGATTGAATCTAGTTATATTTCCAACGCTCCCCCTTAACTAGGGAGGTATTCATAATGAATCAATAGGTCTATCTCAAGTTTAAATATTCTCATAAGAAGGGATCTAGATTGATCAGCATAAATGATAATAATATCATTATAGTCAGCATTGTCATGTTACCAAGGTCATGACAGGTACACTCTATCTCTCACAATATTAGAGCACAATGTTGGGAGGCATTCCATAGGACACCACACTGCCTCATTGAGGTACATACTCCACCTAGGATACCTGGAGTATGTCCTTCACTAGACCATTTCCCTCAAGGAAATGTTTGTCCATCGAACCTTTCTTTATCCAAGTCCATATACTTGACTTAGGATCTCCATCCTAATCAATCATAGTGCATGACTCGAGAATGCTTGTCCAAGATGCTTATACAATCCACCATTCTCCTTATCCATGTCCATGTACTTGACTTAGGATATCAATCCTAGTATGTCACAATAACTAACACAAGGAGAATTGTGCTTATTCAATCCATCATTCTCCCTATATGTGATGTGTGCACTAGACTTGTGGCAATTAGTCCTGGCCTAGTACATGACACAGGGAAAACTAGTGTCCAACCTTACTCCCTCTTAACCTAAGAGGAGAAATCCATGCTCACTCCCTCTCAAACAGGGAGATTCCATCAACAAGCCTTAGCTTGTGTCAGAAGTAGTCATACTTCCCTTATATCAACAACTTGCAATGTAGTAGATTCCTCAACCAGCCCTCTTATGACTAAGTTTGCTCATCTTGCAACTTCTTGAACTAGGGCTCCAAATACACCTCCAAATATATCATTATCATGTACTTGAGGTCTTCACCTATTGCATCATGTATTGTGTCTAACACTACTTCCTGCACTTCACTACTCCCTGCGCTGCTTCCTGCCTTGAAGATGGTCCATCACACAGTTCCTTCAAATGACTGATTATCACAGTACAAGGTTACACAATCTATTGTTCAATCATCCTTGAACACAACTTGGCCGACCTTTCCAATTAGTGTCTATTAGTCAATGAAATTTCATAGACTCAAACAATTATTTCCTCTAGTTGTTATTCTCATCTTTCCAAAATAGCCAACTCTCAGGGTCTTCAAATAAACCTTCTTGTCAGACCTCTATCTACCTCTTAAATGACTTACCGTAGCGCTCTAATTGTCCTATTGTTGCTTCAAATTGGCATTCCTTAGGGAACCAATCAAACTTCCTTTAGATAGTAGCCTAGTTGCTCTAAGATTACTATCATAAGGTCTTCCAAGCACAACCCACTTGATAGTGAATGTCCACCACTTCATTGCCCTTATGGTTTTCACAAGTTTGTCCTCACAATGGCGAACCAACTCTTGCGCTTACTATACAAAGAGCTTCTTCAAGTCTTCCCTCTAAAAATCACAGATCTGAGCTTGCACCATTCGGCCTTATCTAGGAATTTCTTGTACCTGCAAAACACAACAGAAAAACCTCACCAAAGAACCTTCTTCCATCATAGCTGCCACAAAGAGATGTCACCTTGTTTTGGAAGGCATACTAGGAAACTAAGACTTCAAAACAGGTCATTCTTTCAACTTGCAATTACACGGAAGTTGTGTTCCTTATTGACTGTAAGAATCCTCCTCCTTTTGCTCAAAACCATCCCTCTAGACTGTATCCAAATGTCCTTCTCAGATCTATACTTAGAGAACACAAGGAACAACTAGTCGCTTCCCTCCAACAACCACAAGATGCTCCAACAATCTGTCCAATATTGGACCTTCTATTCACTAGCTAACCGTCACTAGAAGAAAACTAACATACCTTGATCTTTACTCCTCTTGCAACTTAGTTTTGTGTCCTTATCTCAAATTTCATACCTCTAGTTAGGGAATGTTATAACCACTTCTACACCCTTTCCAACTCAGTCTATGTTGCTACAAAGGACTGAGGCTTTCCTTCTTCTAACTGTTATAAAATTATATATTATGGAGCAATGGAACACATAAAATATTACAGAAATATAAACACAGAAAACGCATAAAACAAGAGAGACACAAATATATGTGGTTCACCCAGTTTGGGCTATGTCCACCTCGAACAGCCAGTCCTTCCTTTCTATTATCTAGCAAAATGAAGAGACACAACCTATAGCAGATCCGTTGTAATATCCTTTGTTTTCTCTCATAGTCTCACCTCTCTGTTTCTCGCTCGGAGAATACACAACCTCAAATACAATGCCCTCATATGAAGAGAGGGATTGCCTTCTAGGGAAAAAACCCTAAACTAAACATAAGTTCTACCGTTAGATCATCTGCCTAATGAACGGCCAAGATTGATTAGAAATTACCATACTTTTACAAGGCAATTTTACATATGTTTTTAGCTTCGGGGGCGCTGCTCCCGAGCCCCCACCGGGGGACTGCTGGCCCCCAGACCCCCGTGGGGAGGACAAGTCCCCCCCGCACCCCCCCGTGTGGAGGGGTGTACAAACTTCCTGGGGAATACATCTGGCTGAAACAAAGACCTCTAAACAATCATGCTCCACACACAACAATCTCCCACTTGGAGAATGATTGTAGCAACTCCATTGCTGCTTCATTTGTTGGGCAATGAATCCTCTTTGGACCTGGTTGTTTCTCATCTTCATCGTCATCCTTGAAGACCAATTGAAACTGAGCATATTCTCAATTTCTCCCTGGTTACAACTTTTGTTAGCATATCTGCAGGATTCTGGCTAGTCTGTATCTTTTCCAGCTTCAACTCTCCATCTTCCTACACTAATCGTATGAAATGGTACTTGAGTTGTATGTGTTTAGTCCTGGAATGAAATGCTGAGTTCTTTGCAAGATGAATGGCACTTTGGCTATCATTGTATA
>APFE030894593.1:0-14301 GCA_000404065.3 Pinus taeda
ATAGTAAATTGTGCTACAATTACGGAAACTGAAAAACTGAAAGAGACAGTTGCGGGGGTCCAAATGGGATAGGTGGGTGGCCACCAACATCCACCTGGATCAGCAGAGGAATGGATTTTCTCTTACTCATGACAAATTGGAATGACTCATGAAAATTTGGAATGTATGCACTCACCATCGCTATGAATTCATGTTGCCGAATTGCCATGTCCCTGTGCGATGACTCCTTGAAAATATTAGATTGGTCGATGGACGGGCTAACATTTCGAGGCATGCTGGATATCACCGAGACTTGGAACATCAAACCTACACAGTGAACTCTATTTTCCATTCTAGATTCACGCAACCACTACTAAGCAAAGCAGTCTGTCTACACAAACACGTAGTATCACAGATCCAACCTTGGGCGGGCAACCGCTAGAAACGATACACGATGGTCAAAGCTTCAGAAGCCCAAAATGCTATCAACAAACTGGCAGTACCGCCTACACAATCGTCTGCTCAGAGCTAGCACTCCAATGACAGTTCCAAACCCAATTGCAACACCCATTCCCATTCCAGCTTTTCACGATTCCCACCAATGCATTGTCTGCTCACCGTCCTCGTCCTCTCCTGCACCGGAATAAGAAGTATGATCGCTAGAGTTTCGCTGAATTTGATGCCCACAAAGCTTCGAATTCCCCCAAAATGAAGACGCTTTAACATATAGTGCGCGGATAAACGCCCAAACCGTTTCGGCAACCCTTTTAATCAACGGCCGAAATTGTTGCAATCGTCTAACACATAATCGTGTGGCTTACAAGATGACAGGTAAGCAGAGAGGAGAGTTGATTTCAGAAGGAAACGCCTTAAGACGTAACAAGTACACTGTAGCTATTTTGACTTGTGTTTTTTTCCATATATTTAATGGTCGACTAAAAGACAGTAATCGATGACCTCCTTCAGAAATCAATTATGATCTATTCATGAATGCATCTCTTGTGACAATAATGACTTTGTATAATGTATGTACATAGGCCGAAGGCCTGTATAAACGGGGCAGCGAAAGTCGGTCCTTTGTTGTTCGAGATCCCCAGACATTTGACCGCTAATATTGAAATTCGTGGGTAGGGGGGTATTGATGTTAAATAGTGAATCCATACAGGTGAAGATAGTTTTAGATAGAGGAGGAATGACCTGTTACCGAGTTTTTTGAACCCAACGTTTCAGACTGCCAAGTGAGTCCATCATCAGGGGATGCGACAATAGATAATCTTCAAACCTTAGTGATATATCCATGAGCCATGTTTTAGGTTATATATATAGGTTATTAAGGAAGGAAGTGAGAACTAGGTCGGGTGATTATTTTTAAATTATAATTTATTTATTTCCATTAAGCTTAATTTAATTTAAATTTAATTAATTAATTGCATTTATTATATATATATAATTATATTAATTATTATTGAATTTTTCATATTACTTTTTAAATAGTTCAAGGAGAACTAGACTTAATAAATTATAATTAGTCATATATATATATTAATTTATATATATATATTTATATAAATACCTAATTTTTTATTATTAATTTAAATGTTGGTTTGTTTAATTATTAAATTGTTTTAATGTTAATTATTTAACCTTGTTTGTTTGTATAAATAATATATATGATACTAATTTAATTTATATAATTTTATTTTAATTATTGTTTTTTGTTTAATTTACTACATTATGTTTTAAATTAATAATAATAATTATTGGCTTGTTTTATTTGATTATTTATATTTGTTATATAATCCTAAATATTAAATTTAACAATACATAAGTTTAAATTAATAATATTCTTTATTAATTATTTATTTTTATTTTTTTGTTTTATTATTTTTTAATTAAATAATTTTTAAATATTGTTATTATTATTATTATTATTATTATTATTATTATATATTATTTTTAATTTAAATTAATTAATTTAATTTGTTATTTTTTTTATATTATTTAAATAATAAATGAATGAGTTATAATTTTTTTTTTTTTGAAAATTATGGATCCCTAAACTATTTTATTTGGTTTAATTAATTAAAGGTTAACCTAATTTATTAATTAGTTTTCTTTAATTTATTGTTAATTAATTTAATTAATTAATCAATTTTATAAGATTGGAGAGATATTTTTATAGAATTATTTCTAGGGTTAATTTTTTTTTTTTTTGGTTTAAATTTACCACCATGTGATTTATATCAGATGTGAAGAATATATTCCAAATTTATGTTTAGATTTGAAGGATGAGTTTTATTGTTTTTTTAGGGTTTCAATTAAAGGTTTCCAAGTGTTACTAAGTTTCAAACCATCATCACGGTTAAAGTTGTTTTTCCTTTTTTCTATTTCAATGCCTTCTTTAATTTTCCTTTTAAGACAGTGTTCCTCTTTTTTCACGAGTTTGGCTTCTTCCATGCAGATGTAATGGGAGGAAGAATGGACATGTTCTGGTAAGGCTGATTTAGAGGTCCTATCTCTTCTTAAGTCAGCAGTGTGTTCTTTAATTCTAATACTAAGAGACCTACCTGTTTCACCTATGTATTCTTTACCACATGAGCAAGGAATCACATACACGCCTTTTTGAAGGGGGGTATTGATGTCTCTTTCTTGTTATATTTTGATAAGAAAATGGCGTAAATTTCCCTGTGAAATTCTATGCAAGACGAAACTGCAACCTCTGTATTTTGAAACTGTAACTTTGGATGATAATGGAAGCTTTGAATAGAATCACCTTTCCACCAATGAATTAAACTATCTCAACAAATTTCAATTCTTCAAATTCTGAAACCTCTGCGATAGGAGTAATCTGAGATGAGTACCCCTAATTTTTATGGAGGACCCCTGATATTTATGGAGCAATTGTAGGTTAACTGTAGAGCAATTGTAGGTTAACTGCAGCACCTCTGGGAATCCATCAATTTGGACTAACTGCCACTTTGAGAATATGGGACTAGTGACCTAAGATAATAATAAGGCTTTGGAAATTTACTACTTAACTTAATAATAAGAGTTAGGAAATTTATTAATACATGTGGGTTTTGGTAGCTTTTAGCCCAGATTTGGGTTTGCAATACTGGGTTTTGGTAGGTTTGGTTTAGATTTGGGATTACAATGCATGTGGGTTTTCGTAGCCTTGGTCCAGATTTGATTTTCTTTAAAGAGAATTTTGGTATTATAGCAAACTTCAATATGGTATAAACATAGATTTAATGTTATAGTAAATTTCAACATGGTGTCAAAACCTTGGGCCAGATTGAATTCTCTTTAAAAAAATAAAAATTGATATAATAGCAAACCTCAACTGCCAAGGCCCAGATTGGATTCGCTTCCAAAGAGAATTTGGAAATAATGCCAAACCTCAACAGCCATACGAATACTACTCGTGGATACTACCCAGCCTTGTCATTTGCCATGATCTTCTCCCACTTTGCCATTTGCCACGCATTCAGAGAACGTTCAAACTATATGTGCAGAGACACTATCTTTGATTTATTCCAAATGCTTAGGCTCATGGAAGTGTCAATGGGCAAAAAAAGGGAATGGCAGCTTTGACAGGGTTGGGGGCGGAAGGGGCAGATATAGCTTGAATAGGAATACAATGGGTTCTCCATCCGCTCCCTTCAAATCTGATGTAGGCACCTTTAGTTTGCAAAACACTCAGTTGCTGAGGTCTATACAAGGGTAGTTCACAAATTGATTTAGAGCATCTGTTCTCTGACTCACAGAACAGTGACAATAAAGCTCTCCAAGATCTGGAAAGAGGGTTAACAAATCGCAGTAAAATACATTGTCCATTAGAACATTATAAAGGAGGAATCAAGATGGAATTTACGCCTAATTCAAGCGGATCAGAAATTCATCAAAATATTCTTGGTTACTCAGACCTATACAAGGGCACACTATAAATTTATGTAGTCACTGTTTTGTCTCGCAAATCAATGCAAGTAAAGTTTCCCAATATCTGAAAAGATGGTCAACAAATCAGAGAAAATGCATGGTCCATCGCAAACAAATGTCAGAGAAAATGCATTGTCCATCCACATTATAAAGGAAGAATCAAGAGAGATCTGACACCTCAAGAGAGATCTGACACCTAATTCTAGAAGATCATGCTTTCCAAGATCTGGAAAGGGATTTAACAAATCACAGAAAAATACATTGTCCATCAGAACATTATAGAGGAATCAAGATGGATTTTACACCTATTTCTAGCAGATCAGAAGTTCATCAAAATATTCTTGGTTACTGAGGTCCATACAAGGGCAGACTATAAATTTTTGTAGTCACTGTTTTGTCTCGCAGAGCAATGAAAGTAAAGTTTCCAATATCTGAAAAGAGGGTCAACAAATCACACAGAAAAGACATTGTCCATCACAATATTATAAAGGAAGAATCAAGAGAGATCTGACACCTAATTCTAGCAGATAACAAATTCATGAAAAATAGTTTATGTCTACATTGTTTTCTGTCTCACATAACAGTGAAAGTAAAGTTTCCCCACATCTGAAAAACGGGTTAACAAGTCGCAGAGAAAAATATATTGTCCATAACAACATTATAAAGGAAGAATCAAGAGAGATCTGACACCTAATTCTAAAGGAAGAGTTGACAGAGATCTGACACCTGATTCCAGCAGAGAATAAATTCATCAAAAATAGTTTACTACATCATAAATACAATGCCTTTATTTAGTAGCTCCTTTTCTAATCCCTATTGTGGCACACAGACCCAAACAATGGGATTTCCCTTGAATACTAGATCTCCTCTGAACACACTTTTTATCTCAGCCTTAGACTGATGCAGGCTCTGCTCTTATACACAACGATTACATTCAGTTATGCACTGAAAATTTGAACATAAATGCATCTAAACACCTAGATCTCTGCTAGTTGGAGTGACAACTGTAACACCAGATCTGCCACATTTTTGGATGATGGAAAACCATAATGTAGGGCATATTTGGATGCGAACTTCATGATCTTGCTGGCATTTCTCTTCACATCACTTTCCCCCAAAATCCATTCCTTGTCCTCGCCATGAATAAACCCAACAAGTCCCGTGAATCTCTCAATAGATGTGAACGGGTGTCAGGCTTCACAGCCCCTGCATCAAAATCAGAGTGCAGATTCTTATAAACATTATGAACAGTTCGCTGCCCTCGCCTAAATGAACCAACTGGAGCGAATCTACGACGGAGAGGGACTGGAACCCTGGATCTTCGAAGGTGAGCTCGTCCGTACCTTTCCAAATGGATGAAAGATTCAAGAGAGGCTACACTGAGAATAAGCCCAAAGATTTGTTTCTTCCAGCGAGGGGTTTCGGAGCCACAGGATGCGAAGCTTTAACACATAGTGCGCCGATGAACTATTCGACGCGGTGCCAAATGAAACGCCCAAATTGTTTGGGCAACCCTTTTAATCAACGGCCGAAATTGTTTCAATCGTCTAACACATAATCGTGTGGCTTACAAGATGACACGTAAGCAGAGAGGAGAGTTGATTTCAAAGGGAAACGCCTTACGGCGTAATTATAATCCTAATTGACAATTTTATTTTTATTTTTATTTTTTTTAACCCTTTCATCTTTTATTTTACAAATGGAACCTTATAGAACTACTCCCAAACTCAAAATCTTTAAATTTTGATAAACCTTTTTGGAACCTATTGTGTTTGGTATAATTTATCTCATTAATAAATACTTGAAATTTAACCATTTCGTAGGAATGAATCGATCTCATATAATGATATCCACTCAGGCTTTCCTAGTCGACCTCGTTTAAGGTCGGCCATCAGCAAAATTCAAGGGTGTTTAATTTCAGGAATTCATATTTTGGATATATTTCTAACGTCGAGATAATACATCATAAAAACATTAAAGCATTGCAAATTGATACGTAATAAAAAAATAAAAATTAAAAAATTAATAATTTTTTTCAGAGGAAAAAGTGCCATAGATTATATTAAGTTAATATAAAAACCATGATTAGATACAAAAGGATGACTTGAACAGCCTCATATCAAGACATCATTGAGAAAAAGCACATAAGAGAGATGACAGATAGCACAGCATAACATGGAGGCTGTGGAAAAAAAGTAGACCAATATTCCAAAATTCTAGAAATTGATTCTAGATCGAGAGAGGCAGAACTCATCAACACATATGCCTATCATCATAATCATTAAGAAAAAACAAAGACCACAGATAGCCAAGCCCAAACATTAGGCCTGTTTTCTTGGCACAGAGTCAAAAATTGAGCTGATGCGGTGCAAAATGGACTTATAGGGAACCTTGGATTCTCTGAAGATTTTATAGTTCCGCCACTTCCAAGTGCACCAGATCATGATAATAAGAAGAGGGCGCCTAGACTCGCATTGAGAACAACACCATTGAAAGGTTGCATGAACAAAAACAAAGACAATATGAGGAAGCCCAAATAAAATGGCAAGATCATACCAGATTTCCAGAGAGGAATTGCATTGAAAAATCATGTGAAGATTAGTCTCATCTGCTGATTCGCACATCGAGCATCTGCTAGGACCATGCCAACTTCTCTTCCTCGGGCTGTTCCAAGACAGATTCCTATTATTGAACACCGGCCATGCAAAAAAAATCATTCTAGGAGGGCAGCCTGATTTCCAAAGAGCCATCGGAAAATTTGAGACAGAGTTCAAGTCCTTTGAGCATATGATATCAGAGTAGATGTCTTTAACTCGGGCTGGCACTATAGCTTTGACATGGACCAAGTTAGGTGGTCATTTAGCCCCCCACGAAGAATCCTGCTTGCTTACAGAGAAGCTTTGACCGCATTCCACGTAGAAGAAGAGTCGGCAGGCAGACCAATGTCAACAACATCCTTCCATATAGGAGAAAGGCCAGACCAATCAGAGATGAGTTTATCCCATGTGAAGACACCGAATCTGTGCAGGATGAACAAGATATCTTCTGGGAAATAGGGGCTACGACTACATGCAATAGGATCAAGTCCAATTATGAGCCTGTTTCGAGAGTGAATTCTCCATCTCAGCTTTGACAAGAAATATTTCTCAACTTTCCTGAAGCTAAGCCAAATAGCCGATCCTTTTTTGATTCCAATTGCGCTATTTCTGTACCAGGATTCTAGGCATTTACCTTTCAAATATTTCTATTTTATAGTCTCGCTCGAAGGCCCGACCTCGAAGATCCCTCTCCAAAGCAATTTACACAAAAGAGCCTCGCCAAAAATCCTCAAATCCTTTAATCCCCATTCACCCAGATTCTTTGGCAATGAAATTATGTCCATTTTAGATAGAGAACTTCCTCTGGTCAGAACTTCCTCCCCATATGAAGTTTGGCGTAATCCCAGAAAACCACCATCTGCAATAAAACAGCTTGAGAAAGTGTAACCTACCCGCCAATGATAGACTCCTATATTCCCAAGCAGATATTTTTTTGTAAAGTCTTTCTGTCAACCATAACTAGTCGTTTTTAGAGTAGCCTTTTGCTTTAAGATGAAAGCCTAAGTATTTGAGGCCTTGCTTGAGCGATTTGTATTCTATACCAAAGAGCTGAGAAATCCAAAGCACTGTTTCCATGTCGACATCATTGTGATATAGCAATGATTTTGCTTTGTTTATAAGGAGTCCAGAAGCTCTTTGAAATATGTCTAGAATATCTTTTAAATAGATCCATGATGATCTACAAAGCATTGCAAATAAAAGAACATCGTCTACGAAGAGGTTGTGTGAGATGAAGATGTGCTTACAGATCTTTATGGGTTTGCATCTATCTTCAACCACTGCTTTTTTGATATGGATACTAAGTGAATTCATGGCTAGGACAAACAAGAGAGGCGAGAGAGGACAACCCTGTCGCAGGCCTCTCAAAGCTTGAAAGAAGTGAGAGGGAAACCCCTTGACAATGACCACATAGTTCACATTCTCGATACATGCCATTATCCATCGGATGTTCTTTGACTTCAGGCCGATTTTTGCAAGTAGACATTCAATAAATCCCCAATCTAAGCAGTCGAACGCCTTCTCCAAATCTATTTTCATGATGGCCACTAATGATTGCTGATCAAACATAGAGAAGAGGCATTCCTGTGTATTAGCTACAACATCCAGAATGTTCCGGCGTTTCAGAAAAGCATATTGATCCTTTGTTAAAAAGCAAGCTAGTGTTCCTTTGATTCTTTCAGCAAAAATCTTCGTGATGATCTTGAAAGATATATTGCATAGAGATATCGACCTGTAATCATTAAATGATTATGTCTCCACCTTTTTCGAAATAAGGGCAATCAAAGTAGAAGAGGTAATATGATGAATATTGCCCAACATCCTCGACGCCTCCACCATCCTTAGGAGATCATGCTTAATAAGGTCAAAGAAATGAGTAAGATATCAATTCTTCCTACGTACACCACTCCTACTTTTAACTTAACCAATCACCAATAATCATGATGAATCCATTACTTTAAGAATATATAAATAGATTATTTCTTTAAATAGTGGTTCACAAAATATATATATATATATATATATATATTATAATATATTATAATATCTAATATATATATATATATATATATATAATATAATTGATTATATATATATTATATATATAATATAATTATATATATTTCAAGTTCTACATCTATGTTACTCCCTCTTACTGTTAACTTAACCAATCACCAATAATCACGATGAATCCATTACTGTACAAAATATATTAAAAAATTATTTCTTTAAATAGTGTTCCAATAAATTTAATTTAAAAAAAAACAACGTTAATTTTAGACAATGTTCAATCACATCTTCTTCTTTTCAAATATGAAAAAACTATATTGAACCTTACGTGCCTTCATAGTTATTATTACCCTGCACCACATGACTGGGCAGTAACTGAAAAGATCACCTCCCATACCAAAAGAATCAATGAAACTACTATATTTATAAAATATGTATGGTAAAATGACAAATTGGTAGTTTTAAACCAGACATCTGTTGAATAAGAAAGACAATATGAGGATAAAACTAGTCCTTTTTCTTTTTTAAAAAATGATTACATGGCAGACGTTTTTACCTCATCAGTTGCAAGCATGATAAATTCATCTTTGTTGTATTTAATTAATGGAAAGATCTGTGAGCAATTTTGAAACCGACGTCTCGAACTAGCTAGGTGAGTCCATCATCAGGGTAATGAGATCATTAATTAAATACTCTACCAGCCTGTATGGAATCTCTCTTCATCATCTCTGCTGGTTAGCTGTCTGTGTATAATTGCAGGGACAACGATAACACCAAAGTCCTTGAGACAAAAATCTCAAAAGGTTGGGTCATGGCAAGGCCTGGGGAGTTTTCATTTGTTAACCATACTCTAATCACATGGGGTTCATCTTTTAGAGCATGGACTAGGCCTTTGCATCGCTTTATCCTTTCCACCTCAACTGACATGTAAAAGTTTTATCCCAGCTATCCATAGATACATAACAAAAGCTTCAACAGTCCATGAGAGATCCTAAAGTTAGAGGACAAAACTTACCATTCTCAATTGTGTTGCTGAAGAAAAAAAATATGGAGAGCATTTTGAAAAGTAAAGAACACAATATAATAAGAAATACACAAAGAGGGTGAAGTAGATACCAAATTGAAATCTAGTTTGACATTCTAAAGCCTTAAGATGGTCACAAAGACATTTAGAAGTAGAATTACAATCAAAGATGGAGATCAAGAATACTTGTATGGCATGCAAACAAATTCTTTCAAGTTCCACAATGCCTTCAACAAGATAGTGAATCTTGTACATGGACATCAATTACGAAATACAAGTACAATTTTGAGTCTAAATCCTTTTGGAATATTTGGGAAAGGGTGTTTCTACTGAAATTTGACTACATTCTTGTGTTTATTCTTTTTTCTATTCCTTTTCAGTCTCACATGATTATTTGACTTTGAGTCCATTTTAAAGCTTGAGAGCTGACATATTTTAACACATGCAATATTATAGATATTAAATTATTGGTTTTGTTGACCTTTTTTGCCTTTGAAATACATTTATATGTTGGAAGTAATGCTTCCACGTAATGTGTGAGTTGTCATTGTGAATCCCTAGGTGTCAATGTAATAGTCAGTTTCCTATGCGTGACTTGTAATAACTATCTAGATGTGCTGTTGTCAGTGATCTAAATATGTAATTCTTGAGATCAATAAAATATAGTGTATTTTGGTGTTGAGCGTAATCACTCTCTGGACTCTCTCTCAATTTTTCTAACATGCTATCAGGGCCTGTTTTGGCTTGATTCCCTTAGGGGAAAGCCAGGAACATGTGAGGGAGCATCGAGGGTTATTGTTCTATACATAGATACATCAATTTAGTTGTGTGAGAGCTTATTTTTGTGTGAAATTTATTTGTTACTCCTAAATCTGTGTGAAATTTTGTTTTGTAAATCTTTATACAATAAATAGAAAGCATTCTTAGATGTGAGCTTTCAGTTAGAGCTGAGCCTATTGTTATGAATCCTTCCCATAATTCGCTTCTGAACCGAGCATGTTAGCCTGCACACCTAAAGCTTCAAAAGAGGGCTGTCACGTTGTCATTATTTCCGTGGAAGAAAAGTGGTGTGGGAAAAGATAATTTAGGATGCATAAGTCACATCTCCAAATAAGATGAGTTGATGTTTAAAAAAATGCAAAAAATAATCGTGAATAGAATTACTTCAAGGAGCTCCACACGTTTGAGAAAATTTAATGGAGGAGATTTCCTATTTGGTGAATCAATTCAAAGAGCATTTGATTGTCAAACTCCATTTCTGGAAAGCTTTTCTGTGCAGGATCTAGTATGAAGGGGCTCACATCAAACGCCCAGCTCAAATTGTTGACAAAATCATTGTTGCTGCTCGACGTGATACACTTCTCTTCAAAGTCAGCGAGAATTGGTTGTTCAAGATAAAATGTGAACATATTTGAAAAGAAGGAGATATAGCTTACAGGTGTGGCAAACTCGATGGATCTACCACACAAGCAAGCTAGCTACAAAGAACTTCAGCCGCAAAGGTGATAAAAGATCAGGCTCACTCAATCTGATACCAAGATAAAATGTGAAGAGAATTGAAAAGAAGGAGATGTAGCTCACAGGTGTGGCGTGCACCTGGAGACTACACTCAAAATAGAGAGATCACTCTCATAAACTCTATTACCCAAGGGAAGTATGCCAGAAATATGTTGGAAAAGTTTGGTATGGATCAGTGTAGATCAGCAGCGACACGTTTGCAGATCTGACAGAGATCTTGCTACAAGAGAAGGAGCGGCAGCAGAACCTGTACCCCCAGAGTGATGATCTTGCGCTAATGGCGAAACGACGACCACTCAGAGGAAAGCAGCCACAGTAGCAATCACATTAGATGATAGAAAAATCACAGAAGAATTCTCATAAAGGTATGCTTGCAAATCATTTTGTAAAGAAATGTTATTATTGTGGAAACAAAAGTCATATACAGAATGTATGCTTTAAGAAGCATATTGATAATGCAAAGAGGAAGCAGGCAAGTGGAAAGCACCCTCAGAGATTGGCAATAATTTATCTCATTAATAAATACTTGAAATTTAACCTATCATTAGTATGTCTCAGAACCATTTCGTAGGAATGAATCGATCTCATAGAATGATATCCACTCAGGGTTTCCTAGTTGACCTCGTTTAAGGTCAGCCATCAGCAAAATTCAAGGGTGTTTAATTTCAAGAATTCATATTGTAAAAGTGAATGGATATATTTCTAACGTCCAAATAATACACCATAAAAACATTAGAGCATTGCAAATTGATACGGAATAAAAAAATAAAAATAAATAAATTAATAAATAAACAGCTAAATAAAAAAATTAATAATTTATAACATACTATAGATAGTATGCTAATATCAATTCTTCCTAATACTCCACTCCTACTTTTAACCTTAACCATCAACAATTACACGATGAAATCATACTTAAGATATAAATCTATTTTATAACACCAGTGTTACAATATTAATATCTTATATCTATATATTATATATAATATATATATTATATAATATATATATCATTCTTCTCCTTGTTCCATCTTACTGTATTAACAATCAACAATAATCACGATGAATCCATTACTGTACAAAATATATTAAAAAATTATTTCTTTAAATAGTGTTCCAATAACTTTA
The DNA here is from genome assembly GCA_000404065.3 of Pinus taeda. NCBI lineage: Eukaryota > Viridiplantae > Streptophyta > Pinopsida > Pinales > Pinaceae > Pinus > Pinus taeda. The sequence goes on from APFE030894593.1 coordinate 12,196, forward strand.
ATTTTAAAAAAATAAGCTTAATTTTAGACAAGGTTCAATCACATCTTCTTCTTTTCAAATATGAAAAAACTATATTGAACCTTACGTGCCTTCATAGTTGTTATTACCCTGCACCAGATGTCTGCGCAGTAACCGAAAAGATCACCTCCCAGACCAAAAACATCAATGAAAACTACTAGATTTATAAAATATGTATGGGAAAATGACAAATTGGTAGTTTTAAACCAGACATTTGTTGAATAAGAAAGACAATATGAGGATAAAACTAGTCCTTTTTCTTTTTCTAGAAGAACGATTACATGGCAGTTGTTTTTACCCATCAGTTGCAAGCATGATAAATTCATCTCTGCTGGTTAGCTGTCTGCGTATAATTTCAGGGACAACGATAACACCAAAGTCCTTGAGACAAAAATCTCAAAAGGTTGGGTAATGGCAAGGCCTGGGGAGTTTTCATTTGTTAACCATACTCTAGGCAAATGGGGTTCATCTTTTAGAGCATGGACTAAGCCTTTGCACTGCTTTATCCTTTCCACCAAACGTTTTATCCCAGCTATCCATATATACATAACAAAAGCTTCAACAGTCCATGAGAGATCCTAAAGTTAGAGGACAAAACTTACCATTCTCAATTGTGTTGGTGAAGCAAAAAAAATATGGAGAGCATTTTGAAAAGTAAATAACACAATATAATAAGAAATACACAAACAGGGTGAAGTAGATACCAAATTGAAATCTAGCTTGGCATTCTAAAGCCTTAAGATTGTCACACAAACATTTAGAAGTAAAATTACAATCAAAGATGGAGATCAAGCTTACTTGTATGGCATGCAAACAAATTCTTTCAAGTTCCACAATGTCTTCAACAAGATAGTGAATCTTGTATATGGACATCAATTACGCAATACAAGTACAATTTCGAGTCTAAATCCTTCTGGAATATTTGGGAAGGGGTGTTTCTACTGAAATTTGACTACATTCTTGTGTTTATTCTTTTTTCTATTCCTTTCGAGTCTCACATGATTATTTGACTTTGAGTGCATTTTAAAGCTTGAATGATGACATATTTTAAGACATGCAATATTATAGATATTAAATTATTGGTTTTGTTGACCTTGTTTGGCTTCGAAATACATTTAAATGTTGGACGTAATGCTTCCATGTAATGTGTGAGTTGTCATTGTGAGTCCCTAGGTGTCAATGTAATAGTCAGTTTCCTATGCATGACTTGTAATAACTATCTAGACGTGTTGTTGTCAGTGATCTAAATATGTAAATCTTGAGATCAATAAAATATAGTGTATTTTGGTGTTGAGCATAATCACTCTCTGGGCTCTCTCTCAATTTTTCTAACATGTTATCAGGGCCTATTTTGGCTTGATTCCCTTACGGGAAAGCTAGGAAGATGTGAAGGAGCATTGAGGGTTATTGTTATGTACATAGATACATTAATTTAGTTGTGTGAGAGTTTATTTTTGTGTGAAATTTATTTGTTCCTGCTAAATCTGTGTGAGAGTTTGTTTTGTAAATATTTATACAATAAATAGAAAGCATTCTTAGATGTGAGCTTTCAGTTAGAGCTGACCCTGTTGTTATGAATCCTTCCCATATTTCGCTTCTGAACCGAGCATGTTAGCCTGCACACCTAAAGCTTCAAAAGAGGGCTGTCATGTTGTCATTATTTCCATGGAAGAAAAGTGGCATGGGCAAAGATAATTTAGGATATATAAGTCACATCTCCAAATAAGATGAGTTGATGTTTAAAAAAATGCAAAAAATAATCGTGAATAGAATTACTTCAAGGAGCTCCACACGTTTGAGAAAATTTAATGGAGTAGATTTCCTCTTTGGTGAATCAATTCAAAGAGCATTTGATTGTCAAACTCTATTTTTGGAACGCTTTCTCTGTAGGATCTGGTATGAAGTGGCTCACATCAAATGCCCCAGTCAAATTGTTGACAAAATCATTGCTGCTTGTTGACATTGCAACAAGATGATGGAGCTTAGTGAAAAGAGTCGCCTTCACTAAGTGGGCCCGCAGGCTATTTTTGGCGCAAGTCTATTTTTAGACTATGTCTATTTTTAGACATATGGATCATGTCTATGGAT
>APFE030894595.1:0-14251 GCA_000404065.3 Pinus taeda
TAAAGAAATGGGGATTAGCAACTACACCTCACAAGAAACCATACCCATTAGGATGGTTGAATGATAAAGCACAACTACAAGTGACTAGACAGTGCAAACTCAAGTTTTCTTTTGGGTCAGCATTTGTAGATGAGGTTGAGTTAGACATAATTCCTTTGGATATATGTGGAATTGTTTTAGGGAGTTCTTACTTGTATGATAGGAAAGCTATTTTCTGTAGAGCTGAGAACAAGTATCTACTTGTTAAAGATGGAATCGAATACTTTGTAAGAGCTCATAAGCTCAAGAATAATTATACTCTCATAAACTTAGGGTAGATGAAAAGAATGATAAATTCGTGCAAACAATTCTTACTAATGGCTGTAAAGGAACATAAACCTGATCAAACCAATGTATTTGAGGGTTGTAATGCTAAGCAGCAAGCTGATATAGAAAATATTATTTCAGAATATGATGTTCTGTTTCAAGAACCTAAAGGTCTGCCACCCAAAAAGGAAATAGTACATGATATTATTTTGCAGCAAGATGTTCCATTGCCTAACGTTGGAATGTACAGGTTGTCTGCTTTAGAGAATGCTGAAATTAAGAAGTAGGTGCAGGAATTGCTCGAGAAGGGGTTCATCAGGCCTAGCACATCACCATGTGGGTCACCAATCGTTTGGTGAGAAAGAAAGATGGATCGTGGAGAATGTGCATTGACTACCGAGTAATGAATAAGATAACAATTAAAAATCATTATCCCCTTCCTCGCATAGATGATCTTTTAGATCAATTGAAGGAAGCTATTTATTTCACCAAGTTGTATTTGCATAGTGGATACCATCAGGTCAGAGTTGCAGAGCAAGATGCATGGAAGACTACTTTCAAAACAAAGCAGGGATTGTATGAGTAGCTGGTTATACCTTTTGGCTTGACCAATGCCCCTGCTACTTTCATGAGATTAATGAATGATGTACTCAGACCTTTTCTTGATGATTTTGTTATTGTATATCTGGATGACATCTGATTTTTGTAAAAAAACGTGGGAGGAACACTTAAAGCAGTTAAAGTCAGACATTAGATGTTTGAAAAGAGAAAAAACCTTTTATGTTAAACCTCTCTCAAAATGTGAATTTTGGCAAAACATCTCTAAATATTGGGTCATATAGTAGGGGGTGGTGAATTGAAAATAGATCCCTCTAAAGTGGCAGTCATTGTAAACTGGCCTAAACCAACAAGTCTGCTACAAAAGTGAGAAGCTTCTTAGGAGCAGCACAATATTGGAGGAAGTTCATCTCTAACTTTTCCTTAATTGCAGCTCCCTTACATGCTTTGACGGGATTGAACAAGGTGTTTCAGTGGGGAGGCAAACATCAGAAAGCTTTCGACACCTTGAAAGAAAAGATTAGTAAAACACTTGTACTAGCACTGCCTGATCTACAAAGACCATTTGAGATCCAAACAAATGCCAGTGACTATGCCATGGGAGTAGTGTTGACACAGCATGGTAAACTCATGTGTTATCATTCTGAGACTTTTAATTCTGCAGTAGTTAACTATCCTACATATGATAAAGAAATGTATGCATTAGTTCAGAGTGTGAAAAAGTGGAAACATTATTTAATGGGCAAAGAGACAATGATACATGTTAATCATCAACCACTTCAATATCTATACTCCCAAACTAAGTTGCAGCAATCAATACATTACAGGTGGATGCGTTTTCTACAACAGTTTCATTTGGTCATCAGATATAAAAAGGGCACACCTAACAAAGTTGCAGACATGTTATCTAGACCCAGTATAAATGCATCTATTATACTTAAGCATAATTCTGTACTACATGAAAGCTACATCGAACAATATGCTCAAGATATAGACTTTAAAGATGTATATGCAACTTTGAGTCAAGGCAAAAAGGTAGAAGAATTGGATTATCATGTGAAGGACCAACTCTTATATCATTGTGGGAAACTCTGCATTCCATAAACAGAGAGAGTAAAGATAATAAGAGAGGCACACACTTCTCTGATATCAGGCCACTTTGGGGTAAGTAAAACAGTCGCACAACTGCAAAGATTTTGTTATTGGCCAAAAATGAATGAGATAGTTTCTAGATGTGTGAGAGGGTGTACCATGTGTGCCAAAAGCAAGCCCAGTAATAGAAAACTAGGCCTGTACACTCCATTTCCAGATCCTTCTCACCCTTGGGAAAGTGTTTCCATGGATTTTTTTGGGGGACTGCCTCAGTCTAGAAAAGGTCATGATTATCTATATGTGGTTGTGGACAGGTTCAGCAAAATGTGCATTTTGATACCTTGTAATAAGCAGATTACAATTGAACAAACTGCAAAACTATTCTTTGAACATGTATGGTTCATTTTGGATTACCCACTTCTATTGTATCTGATCGAGACACCCGATTTGTGGGGAAGTTTTGGTCAAGTCCGTGGGAGGTGATGGATACCCTACTGAAGAAAAGCACAGCTTTTCATCCACAAACCGATGGCCAGACAAAAGTAGTTAATAAGACAGTGATCCAACTACTCAGAGGATATTGCAACAAACATCCTAAACTTTGGGATGAACACTTGTGTTATGTGCAACATGCTTACAACAGAGAAAAACATTCTTCCACATAGAGATCTCCTTTTGAAACCTGTTTTGGCTTCACACCAAGGTCTCCTTTGGATTTTGTCTTTGGTAAAGATACCACCATTGATAGACACAGTGATGTGGACAAGACAACTAGGTTCATTGAACAGATCCAGGAGATCCACCAGGCAGTACAAGAACATCTAGAAAAGAGCCAAGCCAAATACAAGGCAAGGCATGACAAGCATCGGGTGGAGCATAGTTTTCAGGTTGGTGACCAGGTCTGGCTATATATCAGCAAGGACAAGATGCAAGGTGAAGGCAAAAAGCTAAAGCCTATCAGGTATGGACCCTTCAAGATACTTGAGAGGATCGGTGAGAACACTTTTCGCCTTGATCTACCAGCTTACATGCACATCTACTCAGTCATAAATGCAGATTGCTTGAGATTGTTTGAACCTTCGATGATTGAGGATCCTGAAGAGCAAAGTCAATTGCCTTCTATTGATGACCTGCTACCTAAATATCTGAATGAATTACAGGAAGACACAGTCTTGGATAGGAAGGTGAGGACAACGTGAAGAGGAAACATTGAGTACCTCAGAATCAAACTCAAAGGTTCGAAGCTGAGCAGTGCAAAGCGGATTGAGATTGGACAAGTGAGACAACAGTACCCTCACTTAGTCGATGCTTGAAATAAAACAAACTTTTGGTGGTCCAAAAGCTTTTCAGTGGGAAGGTCGTGATCCGAATTAGATCCATAAAGAATGATTAACAGAACCATAGTTGTACCAAGTCAGGATAGACTTCAAATAATTTAGAACAGTGATAAAAAACACCTCTAAACCAGTGGCAGTTGGCAGCCAACGTGGAACGACGAGGACCTTGGTCAAAGCGCGCTAACCGAGGCCCATGGAGATTGCGCGGGAGGTGAAATGAGCCCCTGGGAGGCCCGGATCGGGAAATGGAGGGAGTTTTTGATGTGCGATTAATCGCGCATCGCTGGGCGAAAACCCTCAAAATGGAGAAGCCTCAAGCGCTTGGTCGCATGAGAGCCGGGGAAACCGTGGGGAAAAAGGCTAAAGGCAAAGGTGAGACCTGCGCTCCAAGAAAACCGGCGGTATTGATCGGAGGCATCTCTAGGCGGTAAGCAGTTTTGGCGAAAACGGAGCGATTCCACTCAATGCTAGACGTGTGGCAAGCGGAGGAGAGATAAAACCACCGCTCATCGTGCGCTAACGGTCGAGCAAGTCAACCGAACGAAACGAGCGGATGACATCAGATCTGGGGGCTCTAGATCTAACGGTTAAGATCGCGCCCGATGGAGAAGACGGAATTGACGGAGGATTAAGCCTCGATATGAAAGAATTTGAAGTCCAAATTGACCGCCAAGGTGGCGAATGACTCATTCCATAACGTAATTGAAGAAACAAACCGACGAAGCAAGATGGCATAGTTCGCAGGAGGACAAGTGGCCGCTCCCTATGAGTCTGATGATGACGCCAAAACAGGGAACTCCAAGCGAAGCTATAGCAGGCGATTTGACGGAGTTGGAAGAGGAATCAAACAACCATGAGCTCGAGTGGCTTTAAATCCATGCATAGACCAGCAGAAGGGGGGACCGGAAAGACGGGACACACCCACACACATGGAAGAACAGAGAAAGCAAAAAACAGAAAGAAGACAGAGGGTTGAGCTGACCAGAGGCAGCATCGAGCACTAGAGGGCTTGAGAAATTCGAGCCATCACTGAAGGTGATCTATCAGGATCGAGCACCACATTGGGCTTCTTCTATTGTAGACCTGAGAGGTCAGAAAGCTGGTAAGGTCGAGAGTCTGTGTACTCCAGCAGCGTGGGGAATCCAAGAACCACCCTTCTAAGCTATCCTGTGACAGGAGACTCATATTGAGCTCCTTCTTTGTAAATCTCTGCTTTAAGACACAATAAAAGAAGGCCACCACTGAAAGCTGGACGAGAGATGTAGCCCTGGAGGATAGGGTGAACTCCTTATTAATTCCTTGTGTTCTTATATTTGCTTATTGTATTTCTCTGTTGTCTTCCTTTTCAAGTGTCTATGTATATGCAATCTGATCGATCCGTTGCTTAAATAACCTAGACATACACACCAGCACATGAGTCTGTAATACCTCTATTTAATAATTCTTAACTGAGATCACTCATAGGGTGATTATCAGATCAGTTTGTTATTTTTATACACTTTAATATTACTTAATTCTCCATGTTGAAATATTTTTTTATCATATTGTCCTTATTAAAATACTTGTTTGTTATTAATATATTTTTATACACTTTAAATATACTTAATCCTCTATTATTGAGATATTCTATTTGTAACTTACTTGAATTTTTGTTATTAATATATTTTAAAATTTATATAATTACACATCTCCCTTCTATTACTCTTATTATAATAATGTAATTAATTTTTTTTTTTTCAATTACTTTTCTTAAAAAAAATTCAATTACTTTTCAATTGTAAATATTTTAAATTTTTTTTCATTAAAATTAATCAAATATGTATATTCATCTTGTTTTTTGAACTATATTTGACATTATTTTTTATTTAGATAATATTTTATTTGTATTCTCAAAAATAATTGCGTCAATTCGAAATTGAGCATGTGAGGCGCAAACAACAAAGAGGGATGAATCTCTTGAGGTGCAAACCTTTTTTATAGTGCAAAACTTAAAAAAATGCAGGTCCAAAGATTGCATCCCTTTAGGGACTTGATACATAATGGTTAATATGAATTTTTCAAACATAGTTAGAGTAGAACTATGTTTTATAATACTTTTAAGTAAAACTAATCAATTAAGTAACATTATTTTTTAATTTAAATAATAATTTATTTTTGTTTTAAAAGAGACATATGTAAAACTCCATGTTGAGAACATAAAGAATTACACATCATCCTCATCTTAAGCTATAGAAAAAAAATTTAACTTTAAAATATCTTTTTTAAAATAAAAATATATAAAAACACATAAATTAAACATCAGTTTAAATATTAAAAATTATGATACAAATTTAGTCCTGAAAACTTTTCAATCAATGCTTTATTGGCAACTGAAACTAAACTAGTCTATTAAAAACGAACCTTTTACTTTCCTATAATAATTTTAATAATAATAAATTGACAAAATAAAAAATAGATAATTAAACTCCTCCATCGAGAAAATTAAAAAATATTGAATTGATAAGACTTAATTAAAATAAGTTAAACTATTTAATAATAAAATTAATTTCTCATAGAGCCTAGAATAGACATTGATGGGATATTTTGTGGTGAATAGGTCACCCGTTTAGTGTTGGGACAAAAATCCATTCATGGTAAGGGTTAGTGTGGCCCATGTCAGGTGTCATCCCTAACTAATTTTAATGGCTATTTTGTCCCTGTGTTTTCCTCAAGCCACAAGTTTAGTCATCTAGGAACTCACGCCACTTAACAAACAAAAAATAATAATAACAAAATCAATCAAAAGCCTTCCCTTAAAATAATAATAACCCAATCATATTATAAATTTTGTATTTAAAACCTCTTGAAATACTAATAACCTAATCCTATTATAAATTTGGTATTTAAAACTTCCTTCTTTTAAACATGAATTCAATTGGTAAATTAATTTCCTCTGTGTTTTTTAATAAATTTAAGTGTTTTTAAAGTTTTATCTAATTGAAATGTATACAAGTTAGACATTTTATTTTTTTATTTGTTTCCCAATTTTTTAGTGGAGAGAGACTCTCTAACCTAATATGTAAGAGATGTTGTAATGTCTTGTTAAAGATTTTAATTGTGTCAAGTTATATATATATATATATTAATATATATATAATAAACCAGTTTAAGTCTATCTTTAATTTGAATCTACCAAACCAACCCAAAAATATCAAATTCTCTTTATATTCCAAAAAATTAATCCTTATAAATCTAAAAATAAAATAAACTAAACCAAATTAAATAATTAAATAAAAATTATAAATATAGTTTTATATTTATATTTCATATTTTACAATTTTTTTCTATCAAATTTATATTCAGTTATCTTTTTTTTTTATAACTTAAAATTTAAAAAAACCTTACTGATTTTTATTTATTTTTATTTTTATACTATTTTATTTCCTTCTTGACGTTATTATGCTTGGTTGTTAAATTTGAGATGAAAAATTTCTATTAAAAAAAAAAAATCATATCTTCATTTTGATTTGATTTTTCTTTCCTTTTTTATTTATTAAAATTTAAAATTTATTATTTTTTTAAAACCTAAATTAAAAAATAATTAAATATTATTATTAATAATATAATAAATTTAGAAATAAATAAATGGTGATATTTTATATTGTTTATTGATGAAATGAATTTGATGCTCAATAATGGAGTAAAGTTAGTTATATATATATATATATATATAATATATATATAATATATATATATATATATTTTTCTATTAGTATATTTAATTAGGTTAATTAGAGTTTATTTAATATTTGTGGTAAAAAATGTTATTCTGGCCATATTACTAATTTTGATTATGTTTTTCAAAATAAGTTTATGCATTTCTCATTTTAAATTTTTTTATTTTTATTAGATAGTTTAGTACTATTTTTTTTATTTGACTTTCTTCCCATCATTTTTACGCATATTCATATTAAATTGGTCTTTATATTTGTCGTATTTTTAGATGTACTTTGAAACAAAATTTTTTAATCAATTATTATAAATCTATACGACAATATATATCTTGTGATTTTGCAAATTGTAAATTTATAAAACAATAATAGAATCGTGTCTTTGCAACAAATCTATTATCGAGGATCATGTTATACTAAATTATTTATGGAACATATATGGAAGATAGAAGTTAACCTATTTGTTATTGGTTTAGGTTTAATCATTGTTTATGGTTAACTAGGAGCTTGCTTATGAACACCTAATTTCATATTATAACGTTATCATGTTAAAGTGGACCTAATTTCATATTATAATTCTATCAGGTTAAAGTGGAACTTAATCAATTTTTATTTTATTCTTATGTGTTTATGTTGTGTATATATTCTCTTCACATTTAGTTCTCTTTGAGTCATATTATTAGTGCGCAGTGTATTAGGAATCTGATTCCTTTTCACATTTAGTTATCTTTGAGTCATATTATTAGTGCTCAGTGTATTAGGATTCTGATTCCTTTTTTATGCATGTCAGGTTATGTAGGCGGGGATTACTTCCAAACTCCCACTTCCAAAGAAGGTTTACTTTGTCTTCCAACTCTTATGGTGTATTCTAGGACTTTTTCCATTTTCAAACTCTTAAAATATCTATATCCTAGATAAATTTAAAAAACATATTAATCTTTTAAAACTAGAAACAATATATTCTCTCTACTTTTGACTATTTTAAAACTCCTAAAATGAATGGGTATAATAAACCATCACTATGTTGAAAAAAAATTGCTGTTGCTGCTGTGCGTGCGCGCGCGCCTGAGCCTGCCTCCGCCTCCGCTCCTGCCTGCTTCAGCCTTGAACGCCCGGCATCATGGATCCTCCGGATCCGCTTGGTGGGGATCCGGAGCTTCAACATGCATTCTCAAAACTGATCAAATCTCTACCTCAGCAAAGACCCAGACCAACAGCAACCAAGTTTGTGAAGAAGCTAGATATTTTACAGGAAGTCCACTTGCCTCCGACCATTCCTCGCATGGCAGCCATTTCACTAGCAGAGAAAGGTTTAATCGGGCAATTTACAGGACTATGGCCTTCGCCCAAAACAGTGCAAAGGTGGGTTGAACGAAACTGGGCAGACAAGATCCAAGGCAAAATATCCATCCAATTCTGTGGCTGAGGATATTTTACCTTTCACTTCGAAACAAAGGAGGACAAGAACCTAATCTTCATAAACGGGCCTTACTTCATGGACTCCAGGGGTCTCTACCTCAACAAATGGACCCCGGATTTCGATCCAGAGCTAGATATACCAAGTGCAGTACCAGTCTGGGTCAGGTTGCCCCATCTCCCTCTTCACTGCTGGGGCGATGATTCGGTCAAAGCAATAGGAAACACGGTCGGGAAATACATAGATCGCAGCGAACCTAAAGACAATATGCAGGCCTGTGCGCGGATCTGTGTCGAAGTTGATCTGGGGCGTGGACTGCCAGAAGCAATCAAGCTGAAAGTTGACGATTGGAGCCACATACAGCAGCTGGACTACGAACAGATACCCTTCAAATGCAAGGTATGTCACGAATACAGACACTTTGCAAATAGATGCTCTAAAATCATAAATGTAGAATCAGAAGAGCAAGAAGGGCAATGGGAAACTGTTAAAAGAAAAAAAACATCTCCACCTCTGAAACCATCAGATTCTGAAGCCCCTGGGCCTCCCCTCCAGCACCCCATCCATCATCATGTATCCCATCAGCACCCTTCTTCTTCCTCTCAGCAGTCTCCTCCTCATCACCCCCCCTCATCCCCCCGACCTTCAGATCCATCCATTCCCCCATCTTCTAATCCATTTGCAGCCCTCTCTGCGGAAGAACCCGAGCCGGATCTTCCCCCCTCTGATCCTCCTCTTCACCCCTCTTCCCCTCACATCTCTCAGCCCTCTCCTGACACCCCCTCTGCTAGAGTCACTAGAAGTTCTTCAAAGGACCATGGAGGGCCCAGTGATATAACCAAAAAACAAGGGCCTGGCAGAAAATCGGCTAAACAACATGGAGAAGAAAGTGCTCAGAAAGACATTGCCATGGGATCTCAGACTCCTATAGAATCCTTCATACTTGGACACTCGGATAAAGAAAATAATAACAAAGGTAAAGAGAGGCGAGCACCTCTCCATGCAACCAGTAAACCATGATGAAAATGTTATCCTGGAACAGTAGGGGACTAGGGCACCCCTCCAAGATAGCAGCCCTTAAGGATCTAATCCAAAGTGAAAAGCCTGAAATCGTCCTTATTCAAGAGACAAAGCAAGATCAATCCGAAATCAACAGAGTCATCAGCAAGCAAAAGCGTTACAGTGGTTGCGCCAGTGAAGCAAGAGGAGCCGCGAGTGGCATCCTAACAATGTGGGACAATAGCAAATGGAGCTGCAACTCCACCAAAATACTCCAGAACTGGATCGGTGTTAATCTAGAAAACAAGGAAGATGGAACAACGGTTAGAATATACAATATTTATTCTCCGAATCAATACAGAGAGAAAGAAGAGTGCTAGAACACTTTGGAGACAAATATAGAAGAAGACCAAGACAACAATCTCATTCTTGCAGGGGATTTAAATCTGGTTCTTCATGCCAATGAGAAAAGAGGGGGAAACTTCAGCGCGAACCCCTTCAGAAATCGACTAGAGCACATTATACAGGAGCAAGAATTGGTTGATATAAAACCCAAGAATCGCAGGTACACCTGGAGTAACAAGCGTCTAGGAGCTGAAAATATCATGGAGAGGCTTGACCGGTTCCTCATCAATATCGCTTATATGTCCTCCTTTTCTATTGGTCAGTCAAATATCCTCAACAACTCCGCCTCTGACCATTATCCAATAACGCTCACTCTACACAGACATTGCCAGCTTGGTCCTCTTCCCTTTAAATATTGTTCTCTCTGGAATCGAATCCCTGAAGCAAGAAACGTGGTGTGGCAGGCTTGGACCCAACACGTGGAAGGCTCCCCGACATATATTTGAGAAACTAAGATGAAGCGAACCAGACAGGCTCTAAAAAACTGGGCAAAGACCAAATTCCAGGAGCCCGAGTTGAGTAAAAAGCGCATCAAGAAATACCTTGAAGAACTGCAGCAAAAAATTGAAGTCTTTGGGCTCTCACAACAAGCCAAAGAGAATGAAAAAAGAATCTATTCCCAGCTGAGCCAAACACTAAGGGACGAAGAGACTAAATGGAGACTAAAGTCAAGGTAGCTATGGCTGCGTGAGGGAGACAAAAATACATCTTATTTCCATAAGCAGGCTACTATTAGAAAGGCTAGAAACACTGTGAGTACAATTAGAGATAGTGAGGGGAACAACTACACTACCCAGGAGTCCATAAAAGAAGCAGCCACCAATCACTTCAAAAATATCCTAACAGAGGATAAAAGTGAGGAAGATTACTCAATATTACTATAGCACATGCCTAAAGAAGTCACCCAAGAAACGAACAGCAGGCTCACGCAAGAAGTAGAAGAAGAAGAAGTCTAAAAAGTAATCTGGAGTCTCCACCCAGATAAAGCCCCAGGGCCGGATGGGTTTCCAATTAGTTTCTACAGAGAGTACTGGCAGATGATTAAAAAAGATCTTCTAAAGATGATACCCTGGGCTCTAAGGGAATGCAAATTGGGGGGATACACCAACTCAACCTATCTAGCCTTAATTCCAAAAGAGAACAGGCCCTCCACTTTTTCTAGATTTCGACCCATATCCTTATGCAATTCAGCATACAAAATAATTTCAAAAATTCTGTCATCAAGGCTCAAGCCTCACCTCTCCTCTTTGATTTCAGAAAACCAAGGGGGCTTTCTCCCCAATAGGCACATAATTGATTCCATCCTTCTCGTGCAAGAGGCCATACACTCAAGCATAAGCTGAAAGGAGAAAGGTTTTGTCCTAAAGCTAGATCTTGCCAATGCCTTTGATAGGGTTAGACACACCTTTCTGTTTGCAGTGCTTCACAAAATGGGATTTGACCCCTCCTTCATTAATATGATCAAAGCCTGCATTTCGAATCCCTGGATCTCCCCTCTGATCAATGGTAGACCCTGTGATGCTTTCCAATCCTCTAGAGGCCTTAGACAAGGCTGTCCCCTGTCACCCTATTTGTTTATCCTCATGGCTGAGTCCCTCAGTAAAGCCTTGGATTTCAACCGAAGAACAGGTCTTATTACGGGCATCAAATTTGAGCAAGGTACAAAGAACATCAACCACTCCCAATTTGCAGATGATACCCTCCTGATGGGAGGAGCGTCCATCACTATTGCAAGGCGCTTCAAGAAGATATTAGATCTATTCATGGAATATTCTGGAGGGAAACTCAATCAGGTAAAAAGTTGCATTTATGGATGGAATGTATCAAATCACACCATTCACAACATTGCCAACATCCTAGGAGTCTCATACAAGCTAAACTAGAGCCACTTTACATACCTAGGGATGCTAGTAAGTATGGGACCTATGAAGGCCGACACATGGAACGAAATCCTTGACAAAATTCAAAGGAAAATCCAACAATGGGGATCTATGTGGCTAAACCCAGCAGGGCGCCTCGTTCTCCTAAAATCTGGTCTGGCCTCTCTGCCCATCTATCGCTTATCTCTGTACCAAGCTCCAATGACCTTTCATCAAAAAATGGAAAGAGCTCTTAGGCACTTTCTCTGGCAAGGAGGAAAAACGGAGAAAAAAAAATTCAATCTGGTCAGCTGGAAGAACGTCATTCAGCCTATTGAAAAAGGAGGACTTGGAATAAGATCTCCAAAACTGCTGAACTTAGCCCTTGGAGCTAAAATAATTTGGAGATTGATTTCAGGGGCCACAGCTTGGTGGAAGACGGTTCTAGAGGCTAAATATCTGAACAGCTCAAGGCATCAACTCTTGGACACCAATATTCCCAAAAGAGACAACACAAAAATCTGGAAGCTCTGCAAGAAAGTCATACCCTTTATGGCTCAAAACATCTCCAAGGTCCCAGGAGGGGGGAGCAGTATCAATCTTTCCACTGACAGAATCTTAGGACAACCCCCTATTGGATCAAACATGGAGGTAACCCCTGCTATAAGTTGGCTTAATGACAACGGTATATGGTGCTTAGCTCAAATATCGCAATGGGAAAGCCATTCCCAAGCATGGGCAGATTGGAAATTACCATATTACTCAAGAGAGCTAGAGACAAGCATCGCAGCCTTAAAGAACCATCTGCACAGTAAAGCACCGACTCAAAGAGGCAAGCAAGATGGCTATAGATGGGACCCCACGGGAACTCAATACACGGTCAAGGTTGGGCATCAACATCTATGCGACAGCACTCTTCCACAGGCCATATGGAGTTAATGGAAACTGGTCTGGAGAGCTGAAGCTCCTCCTAAAGTCAACTTCTTTTTCTGGCTTCTCCTGAAAGGGAAGATACTAACAGCAGAAAATTTAAAAAAACGAGGCATTATGGGACCGTCCAGGTGCCCAAACTGTTGTCAAGCAGAAGAAACAATACAACATCTGTTTATAGATTGCCAGATCGCTGATGATTGCTGGAAACAAATGGCCTCAATCGGGGGAGTCACATGGGAACCAAAGGCAACCATTGCAGAAACCGTCTACAATTGGAGGAAACATTGCCCATGGAAAGGAAAGAAGAGCAAACTAATGCAAAGGATATGGAATGCTATACCTCTCACCCTTGTTTGGCGCATCTGGCTGGCAAGAAACAAAAAAGTTTTTCAAGATAAAGGATGTAATACAAGAATCATGTGTCACAAGGCAAAAAATTTAGCGGTGGAGGCAACTATAGCCCACACTCAAGGCAAGATCGAGGCCATCAATTACAACATTGAAGAAAGAAATATGATCAGCTATGCCCAAGGAAACATAATCAACACCCAGGCAACAAGGCAAGGAAATCTAGAACTGAAAGAGACAAGCAGCGATTAGAAGCTGAGGCTCAAGGAAGAGGAATTCGCTCTCTGGTTGAGCAACTGCAACAAATACTACATGTTCTTTGACGGCGCTTCAAAATCAAATCCAGGCCTAGCAGGTGCAGGGGGTCTTATCTGCAATGCCAACGGCGAGACAATTCTCCAATTCGAGTGGGGGCTGGGAGAACTATCCAACAACAGGGCAGAGGGATTGGCTTTGTATCAGGGACTCACCCTGTTGATCAAGATCGGAATTAAGAAAGCAATAGTCTTTGGCGATTCAACAATCATCATTAGGCTCATGGCGCAAAGGCAGAGCACGCCAAACATCCTTCTGCAGAAAATCAACTACAGGAACCAGATCCTCCACGATATGTTGGAGGAAGTCCGCTATTACCATATTCTCCATGGACTAAATAAAGAAGCTGACAAATGCGCCAACAAGGCTTGTGCATGTTCCAAGGGAAATCTTAGCTGTAATAACAGCTCATCCTTCCAACCGTTACCATGAGAACCACGCAGCTAGTCAACGCTCGGGGAATTGCAGTCAACAGAATCTATGACTGCAGGCAAATCAACAGAGCAGGGGATAGCATAAGTAAGGATGATTGGACCTGTATCAGAATCCAGATTAGGAGATCCATTCAGAGCACGGGAATCAGGTATCAAGCAGAAGGAAATCGTCCTACCAATCAGAACACTGATCGAGGCCTAGATATGCTTTGGAAGGAGCGGAGGAACTTTGGGAAGAGCAGACCTCTCTCTCGCCTTCACAGATTACTGAATATGTCTATATATGACTCGGGGTTCAAGTCTCTGCTCCCCACAGAATAAATTTGTGCCCACAATCTCGAAAGCGGATCAGCAGCCGCTTCCCTCCAAGCTTTTCAAGGCAGCTCAAGCAGTTACAAGAGCGAAGTAGTCTTTGTGCGACCAGTGGCTCTCATCAACAACAAGGAAAGATCCCAGAGGCTACGAGATAAGGAAGTGATCAGCGCATACAGATATCATCCAGCCCCAATGGCGCGTCAAGAACAATGTTTTCACTGCA